>JARQOC010000004.1:501079663-501120059 GCA_033576535.1 Allobates femoralis
GTGCCTCTCGCAGGTCCCCCACTTGAACAATAATTCTCCCAGGGACACTTGAGAACAAGGTCACCAGACGACCGCCCGGAGAGTGACTTTATGCTACCCCTGTAGGGTGATTGAAGAAGCTGGGAACTACTCTTTCAGCTATAAGAAATGGTCACCCATGTTACGTTAAGCCCTTTGGACATCTTGGATTATACAATATTACATGGTTGATAGACGATAATGTTCTAGAATGACCATTATTATAACAACCCCTCCCTCCCTTGACTTACCTCCCCATCCCTTTTTCCCCCCCTACGATTCCTCCCTCCCCCCTGATTTCACTCCTTCCCATGCCCTTTCTTCCCACCCCTTCCTTTTCCCTTCCCTGACTTCTTTTTTCCCCACCACTGCTATCATATAGCGGGTCGCAAATACACCAGCTTCAGGGGTATATAACATATACAAGAGCCCCGGGGTGCCTGTGGGGGACGGAGCGGTAGCCATGTTGGCTTTCACGTCCCCTGAACAGTGAAACAGACACGAGGACTTATCCGTCCAGTCTGTGGTTATGCTATTGGCTTGTTATTTCAGTTTGAAAGTTTTATATTTTAGAATTTATTATGTTTCTTTCTCTTTCCCTTTTCTCTCTATGCTTTCTTCCCATCTCCTCCTTCCCCCCTTTCTTCCCTTAAGGTCAGGAGCAGGCAACGTCATCTTTAAATGTCCTAATCCACCTATCTTAGACCATGGTTGATTGGACCTGTTGCTCATACAATGGTCTAAATATACCAGAAAAACGCCGCCAAGTTTTATATTCGGCCCACAAAAATAGGGTCCATGTCCTGATGTTACAGGAGACACATTTCAGGACCGATTCCATACCTCAATGTGTCTCTGGATGCTATACGACCTGGTTCCACAGTTCAAACCCCCTGGCGAAATCCAAGGGGGTTTCTATAGCCTTCCATAAGACATTCCATCCCACTGTTCTTTTTTTTTTTTTTGAATTCTTTATTTTATTTTCAGACAATATATGTGGAACAATAATTACAACCATATGTCTCACATTGCGCGCATCATGTATAAAACCTTATAGAGAAGTAATAACATACCGGGTAACTGAACAGTTCCACTTGCACATCATTTGACCGATTATTGCGCGGTACAACTGAAGACATACATAATATGAGGTAGTAAAAAGAAAAAGAATATAAAAGAAAGCAGGAAGAAGAAAAGAAAAGGGTAGAGCCGGGGGGGGGGTAAAGAGGTATGAGATGGGAAGGGGGGGTGGTGGGCAAGGAAGAAACGTCCCCCCCCTTCCCCTCCCCAAGGGTCAGAGGCGCCCGTCCACATTTTCATTAGGGCTCCGCTTGATCAATTACAGGTCCCTATTTTCTTTATATATATCCGTGTCTATAAATCTCATCCAGGAGAACCATGTCTGTTTAAATGACTCAAACGAGTCATGTACAAAAGACGTTAAGTCTTCTAGGTGCATTAAGTCATTCACCTTTGTTATCCACATCGCCACCGTCGGGCTAGTCTCTGTCTTCCACAACAATGGGATACATGACCTTGCTGCCATCACCAAAAAGCGTAGAAGTGATCGTTTATATCTGATCGTGGGGATCTCACAGTGGTGGAGCAGGAGGAGGCCAGGGCCCATCTCACCCTGGAAGCCAGTGACCACCCGGGTGAGTTCTATAACCTTCGTCCAGAAAGGTCGGAGTCTATTACAGTCCCAAAAAATATGCAATAATGTACCTTCCGCCTCACCGCACCTCCAACATTTGGGGTCGACAGACGGGATTAGTCTGTGTAACACCGCAGGGACTCTATACCAACGAGTTAGTATTTTGTAGTTCGCCTCCTGTAATCTGGAACAAATGGATGAGGAGTGAGCTAAGCTAAAGATCCTCTTTCTCTGTTCTGTAGTGAGAGTCAGGTTCAAATCTCTTTCCCATGAAAGCATGAAATGTGGGGTCGGTAAGTCCGGCTGTGTGACAAGATAGGAATAGATCTGAGATAGCGCATGTCTACTACTCACCGTCGTGGTACACAAGATCTCAAAGGGCGTCTTGTGAGGATTATATGTCTTTTTCGGGGGCAACTCCCGAAGATAATGAGCTAGCTGCAGACAACGCCAGAAACCTAATGGAACCGGCTGGGTGATTAAGGTCAAGCTTTCTAATGTCGGCCACGTGGATCCATCACCCAAATTCGCCACCCTGTCCGACCCGGATTGAATCCATGTCTGAAAAACAGAGTCACCTCTACTAGGGACAAACGTGGGGTGGCTTATGACCGGGGTCTGCGCTGAGTCAATCGGTAGCATCAGTGTTCTAACCATCGGGTGACCACAGACTCTCAAGGTGGCTCCTATAGTCGGGTGATCCCAAAGCGTCTCTTTTTTTGGGAGGGTCACCCAAGGCAACGTCTGGAGCGTGTAAGAGGTGTGGTCCTGTTCACTCCTAACCCATAATTTATTGTCTCCGTGCCTGCACCAGTCCACCACCCTTGAGAGGTGACTTGCTATGTAATATAATTTAATATCCGGTAGGTTTACACCTCCGTCTTCTTTCCGTCTGGACATCAATGTTCTCGCTAATCGGGGTTTCGCTCCGTTCCAGACAAAGGCAGTCTGCATCCTCATTATCAACTTAAAAAAGGATGCTGGGATGAAAACGGGCAGTGTCTGAAAAAGATACAAAATCCTGGGGAGTATGGTCATCTTAAATAGCTGGCATCTGCCAGACCACGAAAAGGTGAACTTCGTCCAGCGTTCAATGTTCCGATTTGATTGCAACAAGCAGTGGGGGGAAGTTGGCACTATACAGGTTCTTGGGGTCTGCTGTCAACATTACTCCCAGATATTTAAATGCTTTGTTTGCCCATTGAAAATTAAATGCAGACCGAAGTCTGTTATATTGCACGTCAGGTAAGGAGATATTAAGGGCTTCTGATTTAGTTCTATTAATCTTGAAATTGGAGAGGGTATGGTATGTCTCCAATTCCTTTAGCAGGTTCGGGAGAGATAGCTCAGGTTTCGTGATAAAAAACAGAAGATCATCAGCGTAAGCTGCTATTTTATATTCTAGTCCACCGTGTTGAAGGCCCGAGACATCCCCACTGGACCTGACACGCCGCAAAAACGGTTCCAGTGTCAAAATAAAGATCAGCGGAGACAGCGGGCAACCCTGCCGAGTACCGTTGGTAATGTCGAACGGCTCAGAGAGAAGCCCGTTGACTCGCACTCTTGCTGATGGGATCGAATATCGAGAAAGTATCCAGTCCAGCATCTTGTTACCCAGACCGATGTGGGAAAGCGTCGATTCAATAAAGGACCAATGAACGCGGTCAAACGCCTTCTCCGCATCGGTGGATAGGCACATCAGTGGAATTTTTGACAATTTGGCAGTTTGAATCAAATTTATCGCTTTAGTGGTGTCGTCTCGAGCCTCACGTCCGGGGACAAATCCCGCTTGATCTGGATGTATCAGGCCCGGGATAAACGGGGAGAGTCTGTCTGCCAGAATCTTTGCGAAGATTTTAATATCTACATTAAGTAAAGATATTGTCCGGTAACTCGTTGGCAGCAGAGGGTCCTTACCTGATTTGGGTATAACCGCTATCGTGGCCCGCAGAGTGTCTTTAGGGGAGGGCTGGTTTGGGACATTGCGTTGAAAAATGTACACATATGTGGTATGAGAGTTTCTTTTAGCTTCTTATAGTATCCTACCGTATACCCATCAGGGCCCGGCGCTTTACCTGACGGGGTCTGAGCAATGGCTGTGGCAATGTCCTGAGCCGTAATAGGGGCCTCCAAGGAACATGCTGCGGTGTTCGACAACTGCGGCATACCGGAAGACTCGATATATGCCTTGATGCGTGACTTAAGGGAATCCAGGGCCGACGACGATCTCTCTTTGTCTAAATTGTAAAGGGTTGAATAATATGTTCTAGTACCTTCATTTCTTGCTTTATTTATTGTATTTTTTTTTCTACATTGATTCTATGCCTATTGTTTTGTATCCAATTATTGTACTTTATTGGTTCTCTACTATAATTACTTACTGTATTTTCTGTACTCTAACCCTACATTGTAAAGCGCTGCGGAATATGTTGGCGCTATATAAATAAAGCTTTATTATTTATTATTATTATTATTATTAAATGCTTCTGCTATATCTTGAGGGAGCTTAGATCGCTTGGACGTGTTGGGTGCTTTATCTCCGGAACATATGTGGCCGTTCTTTGAGCTCTGGAGGCTCTAGCCAGAGATTTACCTGCCTTATTACCATGTTCGTAGAAATGTCGACGGCATCGAGATAGTACCCCTTTTGCCTTGGTAAGTAGAACTGTGCGTAGTGTCTCTCTAACTCTGAGAAGTTCCTTTCCCAGTTCTGTAGAAGTGCATCGTTTGTGTCTCGTCTCTAGATCTTTTAGTCTTCCCAAAGTGCAGAAGTTTCTGCGTCTCTAGCCTTTTTCAATCTAGCTCCATGTTTTATCAAAATTCCCCGTATCACACATTTGTGAGCTTGCCAGGTCACCATCGGTGAAACCTCTGGTGAGACATTGAGGTCAAAATAGTCACTTAACGTATTGGTCACCTCAGTTCGTGTTTCCGGATCTTCCAACAGGGTGGCGTTAAGCTTCCACTGCCACTGCCTTGGGATCTTGGGGGACAGAGCAAGGGAGACCGTCACAAGGGCATGGTCAGAAAATGAGATCGGGGCAATAGAGGCGTCAGTTAGATAGATCAAATCAGCTTGTCTTAAAAGGAAAAAATCCAGTCGAGAGTACATGTCGTGGACGGGAGAGTAAAATGTATAGTCACGTGCAGATGGGGAGAGTATACGCCAGACATCTAGCAGTTGGTGGTCATGAAGAGCTTTATGTAAGCGTCTATTGTTTATCCTAGAAAGCGAAGTCCTGCTATGCGAGGTGTCCAAGGCATGGTCTGTCTTGCTAAATTTACCTGGATCGGGGCAGAGCCCGTACCTACGAAGCGCTCACTGACTTACAAATCAGGCATGAATAATAATATTCTTTATAGCAAGATTAAATTTATTTGTTTACAAAGTAGCACATGAATTGTCATCAATTGAATACAGGCTTAACACAAAGTATACTAATTATACTTAGACTTAATTATAGCGAATAAGCATCAATATATATTACCGTGTATTGTAGCTGCATCACCTTCTTCATCGGGGAAGTCACGATCAGCGAGAAGGGATCACGGCATGCATCACAGAGACATCCATACATGTTGGACTCTGGAAAGGTTCTCCTCTCCTTCACTGACTGTGACTTCAATTTATACTTTGAATATCTGATCACGTGCTGATGGCATGATCCAGCGTTTTTTAGGACGTGACCACCAACGACATGATATTCACTTCTTTCCTGTGCAATACCCCCATCTGTTTCCTTGGTTGAGGAAGTGGTTTCCTGTCAGAGCTGTCAGAGGATGTGGTTTCCTGTCAACTCAGCTCATTATTTCAACATAAGGCATAATGTAAAATGGAAAGAGGAAGTCCCCCTTGTTGTATCTCAACCAAATACTGATCATTTTTATATGGAATGATGAATGATAAAGGCCTGTGGTCACTATTTTTAATTATGATTACCTGTACCTATTCTATCCACATCCACACACCATTCTTATCACATTGGTATCACAATCGGTCCTTGACCACAGGAATTAGCTTCATTTTCCATTAAAAAAAACATAAGTAGTTTTGGCCTTCTACACAACATTTTGCATGCTATATAACAATTCCAGTTTAAAAAGTGGAACTACTATAATAGCAATCACCAAGGTGAATCAATAAATTCAAAATTCTTCCAGCAGAGGGTGAACATTCCATGAGAATATTATGCCATTATGATGAGAAATTACATCTGCAACTATATTTGATCAATACGTCAATAAGAAATCACTTTTACATCTGATTTCAACTTCCTTGATTTTTTTTCAAACAATATTGAAATAAAAATACTATCACTTTAACCGATACATATATTAAAACTAAAAACAATATGACCTGGAAGGCCCCTTGCAGAAGCCCCATTAACCATCCTCCACTTCCTTTAAACCAATTTGCTGTATTCAGGAAAGAGAACGTATTGGCCCACCAGCTATCTTTGTGGTCATTATTATCTTTCTGATATTTATAAGCATTTTGCCCACATATCCACTACATCCCTCTGGAGAGATCTCATAAAGCTGAATATACACCACCCCGGTTTTTGCCCAGTAGGACTACAATATCCTGCATCAGGGTTACTACACCTTGGTTCATTATCTTAATATTCAGAAGATTCATTACACATTAAATCACCTGGTATATTGCTACAAGTATCATAAACATAGTGGCATTGTCCCAAAACTTGTATGTATATTGTTCATAGGGAGCAGTCCCTAATCAGTCAACCCAGTTTTATTTCTCGGCCCCAAAACTTCTCCTTTAAAGGCCATGTACTGCAAGTTCTTAATTGTCCCGCTCAGATTTCAAACTGTCTGAGCAATTGTCCCACATCAGGATTTCTTCCATTGTTACCGGTATAGCCAGGAAAGGAATACTGGTCGCTGTCACAGTGGAATATGTTCCAATCCAACAATCTGTGGGTTGAGTGTTATTCAACATTTCTGTCACTTGATGGTGCACCAGGAACTTGTTGGCTATCGGCCCCTCTCGGTGTAGGTTACTCCATCCATCAGCTACGCCTAATAATGCGCTTCCAAAGATTCCACTTAAGTCATACCTAGAGTACAATAAAAGATGGCATCATTCCCGTACAAAACATTTCTCCTGTGGACATATTCCCACTTCTTCACTCCTGATCTCACTATTAAGAGTGTTCTATATTTTCCCACTGTAATGACCTCAGCCTCAGCTGGCGGTCCTTGGGTATTCTGTACCCATATTTTGGCCCCCACATTAGTGATATTGGAGGACCCAAAACCTTTATCTCCCCTGACTGTCAATTCTATAGGGGCTTTACCTTCTCTCACCTCAGACACATTTACTGGAATTAATAGCATCTGAGCTATTCTCTGGTGTTTTGTTAAAATAAGGGCTCATCCCTTAAATTAACCTTAATTTCTCCTTGATAATCAGCATCAATAACACCTCCTACTACTAATATTGCACCTTTTAAAGCAAAACTAGATCTTATTGCAATTTCCCACATGCAAAACCAGTAGAAATGGTACTTACCTTTACCTGGTGCTATGAGCACTGTCTCTACTGAGTAGAGGCCCACTCCTGCAGCCACTGGAATAGCTCTGTAAGGAATGTGTGCTTCCTCTTTCAATTTCCAATAGATCAGTGTATCTACATGTACTTTATGTATGCTGAGATTATGTGTAATCAGTGATAGGTCTGTTCTTAACTATTTGGAGAGTCTCACACAAATTATCTCTCCATTGTCCATTTAAACCTGTAATGGAGTACCATAATACTGTGTGATCAGTTTTAGTGTTCTCTCAGTACTCCACTGGGTGGCAGATTTACAAAGAAACCTCACCATCAATTCTGAGTGTGTGTCTGCAACTGTACAGATACATTTACAACTTCTACTCTCTGGCAGAGGACCGATGAAATCCATATGCCAAATCTAAGCTGGCAATTCACTTATGTGTCGCATTACAGTGTGGAACTTCCCTTTTCTGTGAGTATTGACAGACTGGACAGTGTAATATGGTTTAGTGTAAGAGGCACACCTCTCTCCTGCGCCCACCTGTAAGTGGCATTTTTCCCAAGTGTCCACTTTTCTGATGCGTCCAGATAGCTATACCTTGCAACCATATTTCTTTCTCTTTATCAGGTTCAGTACCTGTGACAGACATTGAGGCTGCCGCATCTGCTTGGGTATTAAACAGACATTTCAATGAGTCAAGAGGAACATGTGCATCAACATGAAAAGAGTATTTTTGGTTGTTTGGCCATATTCTTCAATATTTTGCCAAACTTCTTTCCCCCACAACTCTTTCCTATGAATTTGTCAATCATTTTATTTTTCATCCTATAATCCAAGTAGCTGAACCACTAACTACAAACCATGAATCAGTGAACAAACAACATTTTATTCCTTGTTCATATTTATTTTTTTCTAAGAAAATAGCTAATACCCAATTTCACCTTCTAACTGTATAGTATCACCTGCCTTGGCAGGGATTCCCTCAAGTATATTCACAACATCGAGGGGTTATAAACCCTTTATCTCATTATTTAAGCACCAGCTAATTTACTATGGAAAAATTTCTGCACTATGATATTGTAGGGAGCCTCGGACCAGCCTCGTACATCCAACTTTTCTGAAACCTGCAGAACCCACACAAAATCTGCAGAACATTCAACACAATCGTTTCACTTGCAGCCTCCCCAAATATTAGTTAGTTTACTGCAAAACCACAGGCCACCGTCAAAACACGGACAGGACAGGCCCGACTATGTGTATTCCCAGTTTTCTGCTTAATTTCGCAATGTTAACAAAATACTTGGTTTCAGCTCATCTCATTCTCACACGTGTGACTATGTGTTTTTTCACTTTACTAAATGTTCCTCCGTTGTATCCAGATGCCAGTTGACAAGTGATCACAACTAATTGGACTAAGTGGACTCCTTTATACAATCAGGATTTTTATTTTTAAATCCTTATTACATGCATACGGTCATTCAGTTCAATCAAGGAGTCTCATACCTGTCACGTTCTTTCACACACAATTATTCAACAAACAAATGTTCATACACAAATGCAATGTGTTTCCACTATCCCTTAAACAAATGTATCTATCTATTTTAATTTAAAAATTATGCAGCTTTGAAAACTTAAAAACGCTAACTGATTCAAACTGCACACCAACAACGTGCGCTTCACTTCCTTAACTAGCTGATAATTTTTACTATAAACTATCCTATAGACTGAGGCTAGCGTCCAATTTTGCTTCCCCAATATTACTACATCACCTGCCTTTGCAGGGACCCTCTCGAGTAATTTTAACAACATCGAGGGGTTACAACATCACATGCTTTTACAGCAGGGATCCCTCGAGTAACTTCACAACATCGAGGGGTTACCACATCACCTGTCTTTGCAGGGATCCCCTCTTGAGTAACTTTACAACATCGAGGGGTTACTACATCACCTGTCTTTGCAGCAGGATCCCTCGAGTAACTTCACAACATCGAGGAGCTACCACATCACCTGCCTTTGCAGGGGTCCCTCGAGTAACTTCACAACATCGAGGGTTACCACATCACCTGCCTTAGCAGGGGTCCCTCGAGTAACTTCACAACATCGAGGGGTTACTACATCACCTGCCTTTGCAGGGATCCCCTCTCGAGTAACTTTACAACATCGAGGGGTTACCACATCACCTGCCTTAGCAGGGATCCCCTCTCGAGTAACTTTACAACATTGAGGGGTTACCACATCACCTGCCTTTACAGGATCCCCTCTCGAGTAACTTCACAACATCGAGGGGTTACTACATCACCTGCCTTAGCAGGGGTCCCTATAAGTACATCAACAACATTATAGGGTTCACAATTTTTTTAACTTATCCTGCCATTTTTCCACCAGTCCACAATTGACCAATTCATGTGCTATAATATTATATGGAGCCTCGGTCGAGCCGGGAACCTCCATAAGAATTTCCTTAGCTGTTTCCTTACTTTTTCTGAACATTTTGGTACTCTGCCAAAAGATCAAGAAATTTGGAAAAATGCCAAATAAGAGAATATTACTAAAAAATGTGTTCTTTAAATACCCCACTGTGGGGTATCCTGCCGACTACACCAATTAATGTCTTGCTAAATTTACCTGGATCGGGCAGAGCCCGTACCTACGAAGCGCTCACTGACTTACAAATCAGGCATGAATAATAATATTCTTTATAGCAAGATTAAATTTATTTGTTTACAAAGTAGCACATGAATTGTCATCAATTGAATACAGGCTTAACACAAAGTATACTAATTATACTTAGACTTAATTATAGCGAATAAGCATCAATATATATTACCGTGTATTGTAGCTGCATCACCTTCTTCATCGGGGAAGTCACGATCAGCGAGAAGGGATCACTGCATGCATCACAGAGACATCCATACATGTTGGACTCTGGAAAGGTTCTCCTCTCCTTCACTGACTGTGACTTCAATTTATACTTTGAATATCTGATCACGTGCTGATGGCATGATCCAGCGTTTTTTAGGACGTGACCACCAACGACATGATATTCACTTCTTTCCTGTGCAATACCCCCATCTGTTTCCTTGGTTGAGGAAGTGGTTTCCTGTCAGAGCTGTCAGAGGATGTGGTTTCCTGTCAACTCAGCTCATTATTTCAACATAAGGCATAATGTAAAATGGAAAGAGGAAGTCCCCCTTGTTGTATCTCAACCAAATACTGATCATTTTTATATGGAATGATGAATGATAAAGGCCTGTGGTCACTATTTTTAATTATGATTACCTGTACCTATTCTATTCACATCCACACCATTCTTATCACATTGGTAATCACATGGTCTAAAACAACATTAAAATCACCCCCTAAAACTAAAGTGCCCTCAGCAAACTCATACATCTTTTCCAAAAACTGAATAAGCATGGTAATTTGACCGGTGTTAGGGAGGTACAGCGAGGCGAACGTATACATATTAGATGCAATCTTACCCTTCACCAAAAGAAGTCGGCCCTCTCCACCACTGTAAGAATCTTGAAGTTCCCATGGAATCGACCTGGAGATGACAATGCTAGTCCCGGACGAGTGGGAATCATTGGACAGGCTGTGATAAGCCATCGGATACGAATGGTCCGAAAGCTTATATGGCTTGGCTGTTGACATGTGAGTTTCCTGGAGGAAGGCGACATGGATATTGTTAGATTTCAGGTAATTAAACAAAATAGAACGCTTACCAGCACTGTGGAGACCCTGCACATTTAGTGAACCCACGCGGATCTCAGATATATGTGAGTGCGCCATCTCACCTCAACCCCCTGGGGCGAAAAGGGAAGGGCAGAAGAGAAGGGAGGGAAGAGTGAAAAGAAGAAAGAAGAAGGAAGACCAGAAAACGGAGAGAAAGAAGGAGTAAGAAAAGAAAGCCGAGATATAGAAACAGAGAAAATCGTATGTATGAACTAAAGAAAACAGTGACTACAGCAGTCTTTGCCGGCTAGCCAGCAATTACGGACCCCTCGAAAGGAAAATAGAGGTGACCGCAGGGACCGTGACAGACCATGGATCGGTATGCCGCAGACCCGAGACACATCGTATCTATGTCATTCGTCGTACCTTCCCTGTTAGACTGCATACAATTATTCATATATAGTACTATATTAAGGGTTCTGGGAATATACGAATAATAGAATTAACAAGAACCCGCATTCCCGCAATGAGGGAACATGAAAATAGAAAAATTAAGACAATAACAGAATCAAACATTAATGCTAAGTTCGGAATAGCCAAAAATCAAGAGCTGGAGGCTGAGAAAACGCCAGTGCCATTCAGGAAGACAAAATGTAAAAAATCAGTTCCGCGTCTGTGTAACAGCGGTATTTACCAGGAAGGCCACTTATCGTGTCCACCCAATACCAACATAGTAAGGCCAACCAAATGATAACGTCTCTTGGTGGCAGGTAGAGGAAGCAGCCCACTGTAGTGAATGGTGGGTACGGTCCCTCATGTGAAATGACATGACATCTAGTGATCTCATGAGGACTCAGTGCTCAGGTGGTGGAGGAGGTACAAGAGTCACTTCGCCGTCTCCTTCTCGGACTGGTGTTTCGGGAGGTTGTCTGTCCCCGGGTATTCTCTTGAGCCCTTCTCCTCCTCCGTCGGCTTTCCTGTGCCTGAGCTGATCCTCGTTTAGTAGACAAAAATTTCTGAAGGTTTTTCAAGAGAAAGCCAGTCAGGGAGCGCAATCGAGGGTATGTCCAGAAAGGTAAATAGATCCTCCAGTTCCTCTTTCTGCCAGAGATAGAACAGTTTAGTGCCCTTGCGGACGATCAGGTGAAACGGGTGACCCCATCTGTAGGATGCCCCAACTTCTTTATCTTAATGAGTAGAGGTCTCAGCTGACGTCTGAGGTATAAAGTGAGGCCAGATACATCCGGGTATAAACTTACTGAGGAGTCCTCAATCGTCACTTCGCCATGCGACCAGGCCGTTTTAAGTATACCTTCTTTATCCGTGTAATTATGTAGCTTACAGAGCACGTCTCTGGGATTATTCGGATCTATAGGCCGGGTCGAGATACTCTGTGCACTCTGTCTACTTTATACGTAGTTTCCCGCGGCCGGCGGGTCACCTCATTAAATATGGAGAAAACAGTATCCAATAGAGTCTCGGTTGTAACTGACTCAGGAATCCCTTTCAGTCTCACATTGCTTCTACGTTCCCTATTCTCATGATCATCAGCTTGTAAGATGAAAGCCACAGTGTGTGAATGGGACCGTACAATCTCCCTTTCTAGTGCAGTCACCCTTGCTTCCGTAGTGTCCATGAAGACCTCAGCCTTGGAGGCCTTTAATTTGAGATCATCAATGTCCTCCTTAATCACCCCAGGGCTCTCTCCTGTGTGGCCTCCATCCGTGCCAGCATAGTATCTATTTCCTGTCTTGTTGGAAGTGCAGCAAACATATCTTTGATCTCCTGCATGTCAGTCTGAGGACTGCTGGGCTGTGTATGTGATGGGGCCATCCCCGCAGTACTGCCTGCCCTGTGCACAGCTCCTTCTCTGCCGCCATCTTCCCCCACCTCCTCCTCCATATGGCCGGGGGTTCTCACCACCTGGGGCATAGGCGGTGGGGCTCGTTTACCTGCCGCTTTTGTTCTTTCCGGCATCGGAGGGCTGCTGCCCGAGCCCTGGAATTTAGGGCTCCTTTGTGGCTGTGGCTGGGGCTGGGGAGGAGACTGCTTCTGACCTGCTCCGGCCGCCATTACAGGCGCGCGCGCTTTCCCTCCCGTTCCTCCAAACATCTTGGCGATGGCTGCCTCCGGCTTCATCTTCCCCGACTGCTGCGGAGGTGCAGACTGCTCCTCCGGTTTCCTCCTCCGTGACATCCGGCGGTTATGATAGCGGGAATGCGGGTATTATACCTCGGGTCTGCAGAGCACACAGAAAGTGCGTCTTCACACCGCCATGCTCAGGCCACGCCCCCCATCCCACTGTTCTTAAACAGTTGGTGGATCCGATGGGCGGATATCTCTTCCTCCAAATATCTTGGGCTTCTCATACTTTGGTTTTGGCTAATGTGTACTTCCCCAACAGGTCTCCGCATCGTTTTGCAGCTAGCCTTAGAACAAAACTGGAGGAGTTTGCGGGTTCTTGCCCCGTCGTCCTGGGGGGGGATTTCAACTGCCCGTCGGACCCCTCTGTCGACGTCTCCGCTGGTAAGTCATCCCAGTCTATGTCATCTGTCCGCCGTCTTGATAGACAGTGGGAGGGAGTGGCCCTGGTGGATGTTTGGCGGGCCCTCCATCCCTCCACCAGGGACTACACTTACTACTCTCATGTGCATTCTGTGTATAGCAGAATCGACAGATTTTATATCTCCCAACCACTGCTAGAGTGGAAGGTAAGGGCCTCAATTGGACATATATTGCAGTCAGATCATGCTCCCATCTACATCTCTCTTTGCCTGATGGAGGGAGGTTCAAGGGAATATACATGGAGGTTAAATGATATTTGCTACACGACACGACTTGTCGAAATGCCATTGCAGCAGCTATCACTGACTTTGTCCATGATCACCGAGATGACCAAACCACACCATCCATACGGTGGGAGGCACTTAAAAGCGTGTTACGAAGCATATTTATCTCACATGGGGCTCGTTTGAAAAAGATTAGGACGCAGGAGATGGTAACACTCATACAGGAGATATCCAAATTAGAGGACGCCCATAAGCAAGATCCTTCCTCTCTTATATTTGTTCAACTATCTGAGAAGCGACACCAATTACTTAAGATATTAGATCAGAAAGATCGCAGCTTTAGAGATAGAATACGCGCACGCTTTTACCATTTAGGGAATAAAAGCGGCAAATTACTAGCTAGAGCACTCCACCCTAGAACAACCCACAATACCATACCATTTATCCAGGAATCTAATGGCACCAAGTGCCATAAAACAAGTGACATATTGACAGTCTTTCGGGATTATTATAACTCCCTATATAATCTGGGGGGCCATTTCCGAGATTTGGAGCAGTCCCAGCTGAAGCAGAAAATTCAGGACTATTTGAAACGTAGCGGGATCCCGCCTCTCCCACAGTCCATAACTGAAACCTTGTCAGGGGCCTTCACAATAGAGGAAATCACAGAAGGTTTTGCTGGTTTAAAGGCTGGCAAGGCCCCAGGGCCAGACGGATACACAGCTGCCTTTTTTAAATCATTCTCAGATAGACTGGGACCTCTGTTCCTTGAGGTATGCAACTCGGTCGCCGGAGGCTCGACTTTTCCTAAGCAGGCTCTCATGGCCCATATTGTGATGCTGCCCAAACCCGGGAAGGATCCCTCGGTCTGTAGCAACTATCGCCCTATCTCATTAATTAACTTAGACATCAAAGTCTATGCAAAGATCATAGCCAACAGGTTGAGAGAGGGTTTGCCGGAGGTCATTGACATGGACCAGATTGGGTTTGTCCCGGGTCGGGAGGCCAGGGACAACACGATACGCTCGGTCTAGCTTATCGACGGGGCCAGAAGGAGGGGAATCCCAGTATGCATCCTGTCCTTAGACGCAGAAAAAGCGTTTGACAGGATGCACTGGATGTTTTTATTTGAGACCCTACATCATCTGGGTCTGTCGGACAGTGCATTGAGGTCTATCAAGGCGCTGTACGCGGGCCCTACTGCTCGTATTAGCATTAACGGATCCCTCTCTGCGCCGTTCAACATCTCCAACGGCACACGACAGGGTTGTCCGCTTTCCCCTCTGGTATACGTCCTGTGTATGGAATCCCTGGCCTCCTCTCTTAGGGGCAATACTTCCATACGTGGGGTCCCAATGGATGGGGGGGAGCATAAATTAGCCTTATTTGCGGACGACTTGCTTCTATATTTGTCTAACCCACTGATCAGCCTCCCGAATTGCCTGGACGAAATTCGTAGATATGGGCAGTTGAGCAATTTTAAAATCAATATGTCAAAATCAGATATGCTGAACATATCCCTCCCAGAGGTGGTGGTTTGCCTGTTAAAGTCTGATTACGGGTTCAAGTGGAAGCGAGATGCCCTTAAATACCTCGGTATCCACCTAACAAATGATCCGGCTACCCTGTTCTCCCTGAATTACCAACCTCTATTAAAACAAATAGAGACAGATCTTAGCAAATGGCATAAACTCTCATTATCATGGATGGGGCGGGTTAATGCAGTCCGGATGGACCTTCTTCCTAGATTACTATATTATTTCCAGACCATTCCATACCTTCTACCCGCCTCTTTCTTCTCTAGGCTGAAGACCATGGTCACCAAATTTATTTGGTCTCATAAACGGGCCAGACTAGCGTATCGTCTTCTGACACGAAGAGTTGATAGAGGTGGGGTGGGTCTCCCGGATTTTCAGCTGTACCATCTTGCCTCCATGGGTAAATGCATTATAGACCTGTTTCAATTGGAAAAGCCCAAAAGATGGACTCATAGCGAGAGATGTGTGTCTCCCTTTCACCCTCTATCGGAGATCTGGTCTGGGGGGATGTTGCCTGGGACATCTGGTGGTTTCATCACTAAACAACTGAAACTATTTATCCAAAGATATAACAAGACCTTACGACTTACGACGATCCCAGGACCCCTGACACCAATTTTCGGGAACCCCGAGTTTAGAGTGAGTCAGAGTGAGCGGGAGTTTCTACATCTAGACAGATCTTCCCACCCGACTTTAGCTTGCTTCATCAAAGATGACATGGTCAGAGATATTGGGTCCTTGTTTCTTGGCTTGGTCCCGCCTCCGGACGCTTGGTTTCACATGGCCAGATTGAAACACTATGTCCGGTCTTTACCCAGATCTAGTGTCTTCCGACCATTGACCCAATTTGAAAAATGGTGTACAGACAGAAGCCCTCTGGAACATACAGTATCTACCTTATACAAGCTATTCCAGGATTCGGCAGGAGGTTCCACAGATGCTATGCCCACCTTCACCACTAGATGGGAGCATGATCTTAACAGAACTTTCACTGCATTGGAATGGGAGAAAATTTTTCTCTTTATCCGCAAATCCTCCATGTCTGTCGATTCTCAAGATCGCAATTACAGGATAGCGGCACGGTGGTACAGATGCCCAGCGGAGATCAACAGACTGTTTCCATCCAGATCGGCAGATTGCTGGAGACAGTGTGGTCAAAGAGGCACCTATCTCCATATGTGGTGGGGGTGTGACCGCTTACGTACCTTCTGGGACGATGTGGAGGACCTGTTTGGTAGGACAACCCACACTCAAATAAAAATTGATGCACAGATGGCTTTATTGTCGTGCTCGGGTATGTCCATAGCTAAATTCAAAAAATCCCTCCTCCGTTATTTTCTCACGGTAGCGAGACTCCTTATTTCCAGATTGTGGTTGAAGCCCGAACGTCCGACTAGAGGAGAATTAGTTCATGAACTGAATAACACCTGTAGACTGGAGGAATTGATCGCTCATAGCATGCCAGATGAGAATAGCATCACGAGGCACTGTGACATGTGGGCATCATGGTTAATGGTACGAGACTCTGAGTCCTTAAAGTCCTGGTTGACACAACACAGTTAAATAATTACCTCATAAGTTATGACGCCTGAATATAGGTATATGAGACTTGCTGATCCTCCCAGTTCCTTTGACCCTACCCCTTCTTACCCTGCTTTCTTCCCTTCTTTAATTTTTTTCCTTCTTTAAGCCTCTTTCTATCCTTTTTACTTAAATGCTAAATATATTATGTGGTTAGAGTACCCTCAGTGTACTTGAGATTCATTGAATAACGCTGCTCGCCTGATTCAATACGCATTCATTATACTAACATGATCATACGCCAAGGCGACAAATGGCTTCATTTAGGGTCTTTACCCCTTACGGCCCGTACGGGTCGAATGTACAAGTTTGCAGCATGTTATATGGATATTTTTCTAGTTTATTGTGCTATTTCTATAAAATACGCTAATGGATTTTCGAGTACTACTTGTTTTGGAAATTGTTAACAACTTCAAAAAGGTTAATAAACATTGATTTATACAATAAATAACATTTCCCACATGTCTACTTCACATCAGCACAATTTTGGAGGAAAAAAAAATTTGGTAGGACGTTATAAGGGTTCAAAGTTCATCAGCAATTATTCATTTTTCCAGCAAAATTTACAAAACCATTTTTTTAGTGACCACATCACATTTGAAGTCCCTTTGAGGGGTGTACATGACAGAAAACACCCAAAAGTGACACCATTCAAAAAACTGCACCTCTCAAGCTACTCAAAACTACATTCAAGAAGATTATTAACCCTTCAGGTGCTTCACAGGAACTAAAATAAAGTTGAAGGAAAAAATGGACATTTTAATTTTTGTAACAAAAATGTTCTTTTAGCCTCAATTTTTTCATTTTCACATGGGCAACCAGATAATATGCATCCTAAAATTTGTTGGGAAATTTCTCCTGAGTACACCGATACCTCATATGTGGTCATAAACCACTGTTTGGGTGCATGGCAGGACTCGGAAGGGAAGGAGCGCAATTTGAATTTTAGATACAATTTTCCGTTCAAAAAGTGAAATGGCGCTCCTTCACTTCTGAGCCCTGCCGTGCGCCCAAACAGTGATTTATGACCACATATAAGGTATCGGTGCACTCAGGAGAAATTGCCCAACAGATTTTGGGATGTATTTTATCCCTTTGCCCATGTGAAACTGAAAAAATGTAGGCAAAAAGAAATTTTTTGTGAAAAAAAAGTGTTTTTTCATTTTTATGGATGAATTTGTGAAGCATCTGGATGTTCAAAGTGCTCACTATGCATCTAGATACGTTCCTTAGGGGGTCTAGTTTCCAAAATGGGGTCATTTGTGGGGGAGCTCCAATGTGGAGACACATGGGGACCCTCCAAACGCGACATGGTGTCCGCTAACAATTTGAATGGAAAATGAGCTCAAATTGTTAGCGGACACTATGTCGCGTTTGGAGGTCGCTGTGTATCTCCACATTGGAGTTCACCCACAAGTGACCCCATTTTGGAAACTAGACCCCTGAAGGAACGTATCTAGATGCATAGTGAGCACTTTGAACCCCCATATGCTTCAGAAATTAATCCGTAAAAATGAAAAAGCACTTTTCTTTTCCACAAAAAATTTCTTTTTTCATTATTACGGATCAATTTGTGAAGCATCTGGGGGTTTAAAGTGCTCACTATGCATCTAGATATGTTCCTTTGTGGGTCTAGTTTCCAAAATGGGGTCACTTGTGGGGGAGCTCCAATGTGGAGACACACAGGGACCCTCCAAACGCGACATGGTGTCCGCTAACAATTTGAGCTCATTTTCCATTCAAATTGTTAGCGGACACCATGTCGCGTTTGGAGGGTCCCCGTGTGCCTCCACATTGGAGCTCCCCCACAAGTGACCCTATTTTGGAAACTAGGCCCCCAAAGGAACATATCTGGATGCATAGTGAGCACTTTGAAGCCTCAGATGTTTAAGAATTTCATCTGTAAAAATGAAAAAGCACTTTTTTTTATCACAAATAATTTCTTTTTTCATTATTACGGATCAATTTGTGAAGCATCTGGGGGTTCAAAGTGCTCACTATGCATCTAGATATAATCCTTTGGGGGTCTAGTTTCCAAAATGGGGTCACTTGTGGGGGAGCTCCAATGTGGAGACACACAGGGGCTCTCCATACGCAACATGGTGTCCACTAACAATTGGAATTGTTAGTGGACATCTTGTAGGATAAGAAGAGCCCCTATATGCCTAAACATTGGAGCTCCCCCACAAGTGACCCCATTTTGGAAACTAGACCACCCAAGGAACGTATCTAGATGCATAGTGAGCACTTTGAATTCCCAGGTGCTTCACAAATTGATCCGTAAAAATGAAAAAAGAAACTTATTGTGGAAAAAAAAAGTGCTTTTTCATTATTATGGATGAATTTGTGAAGCATCTGGAGGTTCAAAGTGATCACTATGCATCTAGATACGTTCCTTCGGGGGTCTAGTTTCCAAAATGGGGTGACTTGTAAGGGAGCTCCAATGTTCAGGCACACAGGGAGGGGCTCTCCATACCCGACATGGTTTCCGCTAACAATTGGAGCTAATTTTCAATTGAAATTGTTAGCGGACACCATGTCGTATATGGAGAACCCGTGTGCCACCAGCACAAGGGCAACTGGAAGAGTTGGGGTACAGCACCAGAAAATGCCGCCTCTAATGAATGCGCTATTTTCTTGGGTAGCTGTGGGTTGAAATTTGCAGCGTGGGGGACCCACAACATTTGG
The DNA here is from genome assembly GCA_033576535.1 of Allobates femoralis. Classification (NCBI taxonomy): domain Eukaryota; kingdom Metazoa; phylum Chordata; class Amphibia; order Anura; family Aromobatidae; genus Allobates; species Allobates femoralis. The sequence continues at coordinate 501,099,123 of JARQOC010000004.1, forward strand.
GTCTCTTCAAGCTGAGGATTCCAGTCAGCCAGCTACCAAGATGTACATGGCTGGCTACAAAAAATACAGCGAAGGCCTTTTTTTTATTTCTAGAACTAATTCTAGAAAAAAAAAAAAATGACGTGGGGCTTCGCCATATTTTTGGTCCAGCCAGGTACAGCTTGGCAGCTACAGACTGCCCAGCAACCCCCAGCTGCCTCGTTGTACCTGGCTGCAAACAAAAATACAGCGAAGCCCATTTTTTTTATTTCTAGAACTAATTCTAGAAAAAAAAAATTACTGGGGCTCCGCCATATTTTTGGTCCAGCCAGGTACAACTTGGCAGCTACAGACTGCCAGCAACCCCCAGCTGCCTCGTTGTACCTGGCTGCAACCAAAAATACAGCGAAGCCATTTTTTTTAAATTTCTAGAACTAATTCTAGAAAAAAAAAATGACGTAGGGCTCCGCCATATTTTTGGCCCAGCCAGGTACAACTATGCAGCTGGGGGCTGGAATCCTCAGCATGGAAAGACCCAAGCGTTCTAGGCCCCCCATGCTGCGAATTGCAGCCCGCAGCCGCCCCAGAAAATGGCGCATTCATTGAAGTGCCATTTTCTGGCGCTGTACCCATGCTCTTCCAGTTGCCCTTGTGCCGGTGGCAAACTGGGTAATAAAGGGGTTAATGCCAGCTTTTTATTGGCAGCTGGCACTAAGCCCGAGATTCATAATATTGGGCCAATGTTAGACCCGCCATTAGGAATCTCTGATAAGTAGTCAATAAATACACACAGAGAAAAATATTTTTATTTTGAAAAAAAAACACAAACAAAATTCAGACTCCATCTTTATTATAAAAAGATCCGACGTAGTCCACATGAAGGTCCCACGACGCTCGATCGCCTCCGACGTAGTCCACAACGAAGGTCCCACGATCGCCATGCAGAAGGATCGGACTGCAAAGTATCGATCTGACAGCCCGGGTGCAGTGATCCACTATGTGGATCACTGCATCGGGGCTGTGAGATCGCTTTCTGCAGCTCAATCTGCATGCAGACGGATCGGACTGCTGAGCAGCGATCTGGCAGTTCAGATGCAGCGCTGGGGCTGCGAGATCGCTTTCTGCAGCTCGATCCTCATGCAGGAGGATCGGACTGCAGAGCAGTGATCTGGCAGCCTGGGTGCAGCGCCGAGGCTGCGAGATCGCTTTCTGCAGCTCGATCCTCATGCAGGAAGATCGGACTGCAGAGCAGCAATCTGGCAGCCCGGGTGCCGTGCCGGGGCTGCAAGATTGCTTTCTGCAGCTCGATCCCCATGCAAGGGGAATCCCCTGCATGGAGAGCAAGCTGCAGAAAGCGATCTGACAGCTTGGGCGCAGTGGTCTGAAAGCCCGGATCACTGTGCAGTGGATCACTGCGCTCGAGCTGTCAGATCGCTTTCTGCAGCTCAATCCCCATGCAGGGATCAAGATGCAGAAAGCGATCTGAGAACTTGGGCACAGTGATCGACTGGATCAGGGATTACCCTGCAGGGGGATGGGGGATCAGGGATCCCCCTCCAGGGGGATGGGGGATCAGGGGTCCCCTTCCAGGGGGATGGGGGATCAGGGGTCCACGTCCAGGGGGATACAGGATCAGGGATCCCCCTGCAGGGGGATGAGGGATCAGGGATCCCCTGCAGTGGGATGGGTGATCAGGGGTCCCCCTGAAGGGGATGGGGGATCAGGGATCCTGAAGGGATGGGATCAGGGATCCCCCTGCAGGGGGATGGGGGATCAGAGATTGAGGGGGATGGGGGATCTGGGGTCCCCGTCCAGGAGGATGGGGGATCAGGGGTCCCCCTGCAGGGGGATGGGGGATCAGGGGTCCCCCTCCAGGGGGATGGGGATCAGGGATCCCCCTCCAGGGGGATGGGGGATCAGGGGTCCCCCTGCAGGGGGATGAGGGATCAGGGATCCCCCTGCAGGGGGATGGGGGATCAGGGATCCCCCTGGAGGGGGATGGGGGATCAGGGGATCATGCAGGGGTCTTACCCAGGGCCGCACCGTCTGGGCTGGGGGAGCGGCAGTGGAGAAGGGGGCGGCGCCAACAGCACACAGTCACCGTCCTCATGCCCTGAGTGCCTGGCGCCGGGAGCCGCTGCAGGTAAGCGGTGGTGCAATGCTGCTGGAGGGTGGTGGTGCTGTGGAGCGACAGCACCCCCCCCCTCTTCAGCTGCTGGAGGGCCCCCCGCCGGTCACCGGTACTGTGGCGGGGGGCCGGAGACAGGGGGGACAGGGGGGAGGGTGGACACAGTAGGGGACAGGGGGAATGATGGGGGGGGGGAGAGCGGACACAGTAGGGAACAGGGGGAATGAGGGGGGTTGGGCGGACACAGCAGGGGACAGGGGGGATGGGGGGGAGGGCGGACACAGCAGGGGACAGGGGTGATGGGGGGGGGGATGCGGACACACCAGGGAGAGGACAGAGGAGACCGGGAGGGAGCACAGGCACAGGAGGGGATGTGTGCAGGAGCCAGGCACAGCTGACAGCCCGGCTCCTGCAGAGATCGCGCAGGGAAGTGCTGACATTCAGCACTTTCCTGCGTGATCTTGATGTGATCGGTCGGTCAGATTGACTGACCGATCACATCGCTCTTGGTGTGGGGACCACTAAAAAGGGTCCCCACACCTCTGCCCCTGACCCTTAGCTGTCACTGACAGCTGTTAGATTTGAGCTGTCACTGTTTGTTTAGAAGCAGTGACATTTCAAAGCCATGACGAGTATACTCGTCATGATGCGGGAACTGACATCTTTTCATGACGAGTATACTCGTCATTAGTCGTAAAGGGGTTAACCTGTCTCTCCCCTATGCGCTGTCCTCTCCTCTCATGTGCTCTCTCTTTTGCCTGTGCGATATCTCTTTGCCCCACACTGTGCGCTCTCCCTTCCCTGCCCATGTGCTCTCTCTCTGCCCCGTGCGCTTTCTTCTCCACTTGTGCGGTCTCTCTCTGCTCTCCCTGTGCGCTCTCTCTGTTCCACTTGTGCACAGGGTGGCAGAGGGTGCAGAGGCTGGGACTGGGGGAGGGGAGCAGAGCATGTACAGACCAGGACCTGGGGAAGGGAGCCGAGCATGCGGAGACCAGGACCAGGGGAGGGGAGCAGAGCGTGAAGGGACTGGGGAGAGGAGCGTGCAGAGAGCAGAACCAGAGGAGCAGAGCATGCAGACTGGGACCGGGGGAGGGGAGCAGAGCATGCACTGTCCATGTGCTATCCGGGTGATATCCGTCATTACATAGTTACCTCCCTCCAGTGCTGTCTGGTCCTCTCTTCCAGGGTGCTGTACTCAGAACAGTGAATATTAGACGAGCCTAATGAGCCCCAAAAGTGAGAGGAGCAGACAGCACTGGAGGCAGGGGAGGAGGAAATTCTTTATTTTAACACTTAAAACTTCTGGCTCCGGTCCGTGCTTACGGATGTCACATGGAGGACATCTGTGTTCAGGATGTTTTTGGCCAAAACCGGTCAGTTCTGCTAGCAAAAAATGGACATGTCTCCGTGTGGAGCACACAGACACGCATCTGCTCCACATGAAGACACGGTCAGTGCAGATGTACATATGTTTGAAGGGGGCCATAAATTATGATGTGCCTCCATATGTCTGATGGCACAGACCGCACACATACTGGAGGCACTGATGTGTGAAAGAGGCCTGACTGTGAAATAAAACTGTCAGTTTGTCTGAGGCTCTGACTCTACATTTTATATATTACACCAGCAAATTTACTGAAAGACCTTATTGACATCACAGGTCATGTGCACTAAGGAGCCAATCACTTTGAGTGTAATCTTTCATGTGGGAGGAGCCCTAGAGGTCCTTGCCATTTAACACCTTGCATTGCAATTCCTGTTCTTCTTATACACAGTCACCAGCAGTCAGAGGGTTAAAGAAAAAAAAAAAAAAAGAGTTGGCTCACTCGCAGTGGAGAGCCGGCTCATTTCGTTCACAGCAGGGAGTTGGCTCTTTGTGTCGGCTCGATCACGAACGACACATCACTAGCACTCTGATACTCAGCTGCTGATGAAGGAGACAGATAAAGCTGTGTGGTCTTTTTGTCTCCTTCAATTTGTTCCCTTATGTACAGTACCATACATTACAATAGAGGACACCATGTGTAAGTAATAAAGCAATATTCCTACAAGTAGCCATTTTGTCAGAGGCCACCATATCTCACTGTTAGTAGATAACTCCAACCTTTTGGCCTGAGGCGTATGTTAATTAATAAACCTGAGGAAATTGCCTTCCTGGCCAGTTGTCACACAATGGAAGCTCTCTACCAATTATTATAATGAATCCAGCACCAGACCAAATCTTCATATAGTTGAATCTTTAATAGTACATCACATATTAAAATGATATAACATGGGGCACAGCCCCACCGGAAAGCTGCGTTCCGATGGGGCTGTGCCCCATGTTATATCATTTTAATATGTGATGCACTATTAAAGATTCAACTATATGAAGATTTGGTCTGGTGCTGGATTCATTATACTAATCAACATTGGATTGGACCTTCATCCAGGCACCCACTGCTGTTGCTATCCCGGTGTAAGCACTTTCCCTTCCCTTCCTCCCAAGTTTTTTACTCTACCAATTATACAAAAGGAAGACCACCCTGGGACTCCCCAGCTAGGTGAGAGAATTAATCTCTTCTGCCTGCAAGTTGAAAGGAAGCCCTTTCACATAGCCCAGACAGGCCGGAGTCAGGGAATGACTCCTAATATTTCACAATCATTCACTTCTCTAAATCTGTCAAACCTAAATATCGCATCTAGAGCCATAGACGATCATAGCACATATTTGTTACGTAATTTTGTGACCTTCGCAAGACTCCAAACTTGATATTGGCCAGTTGGAAGATGGCAGAGTGCTTGTGTAACCCAGCATGGCAAAGCAAAATCATAACTGAAAATATGAGAGCAGTGTATTCCACCTATGATGCTCTCAGGCAAAATTATGACCTATAATAGCTTTTGAATATCTCATATCACAACTCAGGGGGTGGGAACTACAAAACAATCCAGGGGCAGGAAATGGACAGGACATGGACAGGCCTCTTACAGTATAAGGATGGCTGACCTCTCCTCCAGTTTGTATTCTTCTGAATAAGCATAATTTCATCAAGCCAGAGTAGACCCAGGAACTTGGTTGGCTCCACGCTGCCCCTTGTGGTGCCACCAGCATTAAGGTAACTGATTACATGTGTCTGTAATTCTGTGTGTATCCTGTTTATCTTTTATTTGCATAACTGACTATAACATTTGTAATATGTTTTAATACTTGAATATATATTAATATTTAGTGGGTCAATAGGGCAATTAAATATATAAATTTAATCTTGAGTTGTTCTTTTATCTTGATCACGAATCACCACGTCTGTGTGCTCATTTAACATTATACGCTACCTGGGTTGGCTTCTCATCCAATATAAGCCTGATCATGGACCCGACTTATATCAAATGAGAAACTGGTGGCCACAATTAGTGCTTGGGGTATTCAAGGCCTCTCTCAGTGACGGGGTGGCGGTTATTATATATGCTTTGGCCTGGCACTGGAAGGCATATACCACACTCACTGAGGGGCCCTTAATAAACCAGCACTGACAGGGCAGCTGCAGTCCCTATTTTATCCTCAGTCAGTTCCCTGACTGTCCTGAGCATAGATGAGGTGCTATAGAGCTGCCAGTTCCTCACACCATGTAATAAGGGACAGAAGGGGTGAATACACAGGGGTGAACCTAGCCTCTCTGCTGCCTGAGGCGAACTTCAAAACGACGCTTCCCCGCCCCCCCAAACACAAAGATGTCAGCACCATCACACACAAGAATCCAGAACAAGGATGATTAATGCCAAAGGCAGGTTTGGCACAAGCAACGGACACACAATGATGACGGCGGAGCTGTGGTCCTGTTGGTAGACACAATTTTTCATCCTTATACCACAGGAGGAAGTCACTGATTGCCAACCTATTATCTCTGGTACACGCCTACATACTTCTGGGTAGCTCCAATGTGGCCACTGCCTGGCATTAACTAATCAGACATGTCCACTATCCAGCACCGTCCACACACCACATGCAACGACCTGCAGTCTGAGCATCAACAAGCTGCCACTGCACTAAGATGGTAAAATGGCACGTCTTCCCCAACAGACCATGCCTCCTTCTCCTGAAAAGCTTATCCAATCACAAGTGCCGCAAACGGGGCTGTCCGGAGCTAATAGCAGGAACATTCCAATTGGCTTGAGTAAGGATTGTCGGAGTAGGAAGGGAGACGAGTGCCACTGACCAAGGCCCCTCTGGAGAAACATGACTGGATGCCATGTATGTACAGAGGAATCAAAAATTAGCTCTTGCACACCAATTAAAGATGAAAAAAATAGTCCCATAACGAGAAATTCTGCAGAAGGTGTTGGTCTTTATTCACAGTGATCACAGAAAACAAGCCAAAAATAAAACGTTTTCAGCCCTAGTGGGCTTTCCTCAGTGTTTTTAAGGCTAACATCATATTACATCTAAAGAGAAGCAAGAAATCAATAATCATGTCTTCAAATTATGACATATACAGTATATAAGAAAAATTATTTAAACAACTCAGCATAATTCTCTTTGTTCATATACAAATTAATATATAAAGGTTTGTTATCTAATATATAATTCCCCTAACGCAGTTCCGTAAGTTTTGGCGCTACTTCCGTCGTCGTGGCCGTGGGCGCGCCATTGCGAGTCTCCCGCATCGGGAGCCAAGGGCCTGGCCATGCACAGCTCTAAAGACCGCTATGTATCTCAATGGGAAGTGAGGCTCTATGCTCATTGGTCGGCGCCAGCACACAGCGACCAATGAGCATAGCGCCTCACTTACAGTGGTAAATTTGAAACTCAAAGTCCTCCATTATATTTCAATGGGAAGTGAGGCGCTATTCTCATTGGTCACTGTGTGCTGGCGCCGACCAATGAGCATAGCGCCTCACTTCCCATTGAGATATAATGGAGGACTTTGAGTTTCAAATTTAGCACTGTAAGTGAGGCGCTATTCTCATTGGTTGGCGCCAGCACACAGCGACCAATGAGAATAGCGCCTCACTTCCCATTGAGATATAATGGAGGACCTTGAGTTTCAAATTTACCGCTGTAAGTGAGGCGCTATTCTCATTGGTCGGCGCCAGCACACAGCGACCAATGAACATAGCGCCTCACTTACAGCGGTAAATTTGAAACTCAAAGTACTCCATTATATCTCAATGGGAAGTGAGGCGCTATTCTCATTGGTCACTGTGTGCTGGCGCCGACCAATGAGCATAGCGCCTCACTTACCATTGAGATATAATGGAGGGCTTTGAGTTTCAAATTTAGCGCTGTAAGTGAGGCACTATTCTCATTGGTTGGCGCCAGCACACAGCGACCAATGAGAATAACGCCTCACTTCCCATTGAGATATAATGGAGGACTTTGAGTTTCAAATTTACCGCTGTAAGTGAGGCGCTATTCTCATTGGTCGGCGCCAGCACACAGCGACCAATGAGAATAGCTCCTCACTTCCCATTGAGATATAATGGAGGACTTTGAGTTTCAAATTTACCGCTGTAAGTGAGGCGCTATTCTCATTGGTCGGCGCCAGCACACAGCGACCAATGAGAATAGCGCCTCACTTCCCATTGAGATATAATGGAGGACTTTGAGTTTCAAATTTACCGCTGTAAATGAGGCGCTATTCTCATTGGTCGGTGCCAGCACACAGCGACCAATGAGAATAGCGCCTCACTTCCCATTGAGATATAATGGAGGACTTTGAGTTTCAAATTTACCGCTGTAAGTGAGGCGCTATTCTCATTGGTCGGCGCCAGCACACAGCGACCAATGAGAATAGCGCCTCACTTCCCATTGACATATAATGGAGGACTTTGAGTTTCAAATTTACCGCTGTAAGTGAGGCACTATTCTCATTGGTCGTCGCCAGCACACAGCGACCAATGAGAATAGCGCCTCACTTCCCATTGAGATACATGGAGGACTTTGAGTTTCAAATTTACTCAAAGTCAAACTCAAAGTCCTCCATGTATCTCAATGGCCAGTGAGGCGCTTCTCTCATTGTACTCATGACAGTATCAACATTAACCCCTTACATTCCGTTTTATCTGTAATTTCTATAACACAGTGTGTAGTTGTACCACTGCGAAGTTAACCCCTTATATACCACTAGCTGGGTGCCCGATGCACATGCATCGGGATTCTAGAAGAGCGAGTCTCTGACTCGCAATGGCCGCTTCGCGGCCAATGCTTCGCGCTGCTAAGGCGACTCACCATGCCCACTGCGCGGGCATAGCGAGTCGCCTTAGAAATGCTCGCAATGGCCGCTGCGCGGCCAATGCTTCGGGCGTATCCACATGACCACGCTGACTCGCAGCGCGAGCGGACTCAGAAGGGGCAAAAAACCCATTCGTGATTATATAATAGACTAGCTGTGAGCCCGATGCAAATGCATCGGGATTCTAGAACGTGCATTAATTTGATTATAGTAGTTATAGCTGTTAGCCTGATGCAAATGCATCGGGTATGTAAAATATGTTTATTGTTTTTTTAAAGATTTTTAAATAATAATCGCATCATCAATAGCAATAATATAAGCCATAGCATTATTATTAGCAGTAATAGCAGTATTAATAGCATTATTAGCAGTATTATGAGCATTAATAACAGTATTAATAGCATTAATAGCATTATTATTAGCATTAATAGCATTATTAATAGCATTATTAGCATTAATAATAGCATTATTAGCATTAATAATAGCATTAATAACATTATTAATAGCATTAATAGCATTATTATTAGCATTAATAGCATTAATAATAACATTATTAGCATTAATAATAGCATTAATAACATTATTAATAGCATTAATAGTATTATTATTAGCATTAATAGCATTAATAATAGCATTATTAGCATTAATAATAGGATTAATAACATTATTAATAGCATTAATAGCATTATTATTAGCATTAATAGCATTAATAATAGCATTATTAGCATTAATAATAGCATTAATAACATTATAATTAGCATTAATAGCATTATTATTAGCAATAATAGCATATATAATATACATTAATAGGATTATAATATTAGCATTAATAGCATTAATAGCATTAATTAATAGCATTAATAGCAATATTAATAGCATTAATAGTATATATTATTATTAGCATTAATAGCATTAATAATAGCATTATTAGCATTAATAATAGCATTAATAACATTATTAATAGCATTAATAGCATTATTATTAGCATTAATAGCATTAATAATAGCATTATTAGCATTAATAATAGCATTATAACATTATTAATAGCATTAATAGCATTATTATTAGCATTAATAGCATTAATAATAACATTATTAGCATTAATAATAGCATTAATAACATTATTAATAGCATTAATAGTATTATTATTAGCATTAATAGCATAAATAATAGCATTATTATCATTAATAATAGGATTAATAACATTATTAATAGCATTAATAGCATTATTATTAGCATTAATAATAGCATTATTAGCATTAATAATAGCATTAATAACATTATTAATAGCATTAATAGCATTATTATTAGCATTAATAGCAATATTAATAGCATTAATAGGATAAAATATTAGCATTAATAGCATAATTAATAGCATTAATAGCATTATATTAATAGCATTAATAGCATTATTATTAGCATTAATAGCATTAATAATAGCATTAATAGCATTAATAATAGCATTAATAACATTATTAATAGCATTAATAGCATTATTATTAGCATTAATAGCATTAATAGCATTATTATTAGCATTAATAGCATTAATAATGCCATTAATAGGATAAATGTTAGCATTGATAGCATTAATAGCATAATTAATAGCATTAATAGCATTATTATTAGCATTAATAGCATTAATAGGATAAATATTAGCATTAATAGCATTAAAAGCATAATTAATAGCATTAATAGCATTATTAATAGCATTAATAGCATTATTATTGGCATTAATAGCATTAATAATAGCATTATTAGCATTAATAATAGCATTAATAACATTATTAATAGCATTAATAGCATTATTATTAGCATTAATAGCATTAATAGCATTATTATTAGCATTAATAGCATTAATAATAGCATTATTAGCATTAATAATAGCATTAATAACATTATTAATAGCATTAATAGCATTATTATTAGCATTAATAGCATTAATAATAACATTATTAGCATTAATAATAGCATTAATAACATTATTAATAGCATTAATAGTATTATTATTAGCATTAATAGCATTAATAATAGCATTATTAGCATTAATAATAGGATTAATAACAATATTAATAGCATTAATAGCATTAATAATAGCATTAATAGCATTAATAATAGCATTATTAGCATTAATAATAGCATTGATAACATTATTAATAGCATTAATAGCATTATTATTACCATTAATAGCAATATTAATAGCATTAATAGGATAAATATTAGCATTAATAGCATTAATAGCATAATTAATAGCATTAATAGCATTATTAATAGCATTATTATTAGCATTAATAGCATTAATAATAGCATTAATAATAGCATTAATAACATTATTAATAGCATTAATAGCATTATTATTAGCATTAATAGCATTAATAGCATTATTATTAGCATTAATAGCATTAATAATGCCATTAATAGGATAAATATTAGCATTGATAGCATTAATAGCATAATTAATAGCATTAATAGCATTATTAATAGCATTAATAGTATTATTATTAGCATTAATAGCATTAATAATAGCATTATTAGCATTAATAATAGGATTAATAACATTATTAATAGCATTAATAGCATTATTATTAGCATTAATAGCATAATTATTAACATTAATAGCATAATTATTAGCATTAATAGCATAAATATTAGCATTAATAGCATAATTATTAGTATTAATAACAAATATTAGGATTAATAGCATAATTAATAGCATTAATAGCATTATTATTTGCAGTAATATTATTAGTATTAGCATATTTTTTTTTAATCGTATTTTTTATGAATTATTTATTTATTTATTTTTTTTAATTATTTTTTATTGAATTTTTTATTATTTTTAAATAATTTTTTTTATTATTTTTTAATTATTTTTTAAATATTTTTTTTATTATTAAATTTATTATTTATTTTAAGTGACACAGTTGTCCTTCAGGTCCGCGAAGGGGCTCATGTTATTAGCATATTATATTTTTTTTAATATTATTTTTATTGAATTTTTTATTATTTTTAAATTATTTTTTTATTATTTTTTTATTATTTTTTAATTATTTTTTTTATTATTAAATTTATTATTTATTTTAAGTGACACAGTTCTCCTTCAGGTCCGCGAAGGGGCTCATGTTATTAGCATATTATATTTTTTTTAATATTATTTTTATTGAATTTTTTATTATTTTTAAATTATTTTTTTATTATTTTTTAATTAATTTTTAATTATTTTTTTTATTATTAAATTTATTATTTATTTTAAGTGACACAGTTCTCCTTCAGGTCCGCAAAGGGGCTCATGTTATTAGCATATTATATTTTTTTTAATATTATTTTTATTGAATTTTTTATTATTTTTAAATTATTTTTTTATTATTTTTTTATTATTTTTTAATTATTTTTTTTATTATTAAATTTATTATTTATTTTAAGTGACACAGTTCTCATTCAGGTCCGCTCTAACTCCTCATAGAGATACATGGCGGATAATACTGGACGCTGATTGGTCGCGTTTCAAGCATGTTTGTCTATGGGAAAAAAGGACCAATCAGTGTGCAGGATTATGAGCGATGTATGTTAAAATGAGGCTGTAGAGCGGAGCAGAATGGAGACAGCGAGCCGGAGGTCGGTGGAGGAATAGAGAAGAGCGGCGGATGGAAGAGTCGTGAAGGAAGAGGATGTCGGGGCCGTAGGGAGGAGTGTACGTGAGGAAGCAGATGTCATGAAGACAGGTAAGGACTCGGTCCATGGTTCCCGGGGTGGGAGTTGTGTTTAGCGGGGACCGGAGTCGGCTGTGCGGCCTCCGTTGTATAGTAGCGGGGGGTGGGAGTTTGGTTTAGCGGGGAGCGGAGGATGCTGTGCCGCTTCCGCTCCATAGTCACCGGGGGTGGGAGTTGGGTTTAGCGGGGAGCGGAGGCGGGTGTGGTGCCTCCGGTCCATGGTCTGAGGGCGAGTGGGTTGATGGTCCCTGGGGAGTGGAGGCGGCTGGGACGCCTCCGTTCCATAGTCCCCGGGGGTGGGAGTTGGTTTTATCGGGGAGCAGAGTCGGCTGTGGCGGCTCCGCTCTATAGTTCCTGGGGTGGCGGTGAGCGGGCATTAGTGGAGGCGGCTGTGCCGGCAGCAGTCCATGCGGCCTCCGACTGGCTCCATGGTCTTGGGGGTCGCAATGGGCGGTGAGCGGGCATTAGTGGAGGCGGCTGTGCCGGCACCGCTCCATGCCGCCTCTGACTGGCTCCATGGTCCCGGGGGTCGCAAGGGGCGGTGAGCGGGCATTAGTGGAGGCGGCTGTGCCGGCACCGCTCCATGCCGCCTCCGAGTGGCTCCATGGTCCCGAGGGTCGGAATGGGCGCTGAGCGTGCATTTGTGTACGCGGCTGTGCCGGCACCGGTCCATGGCGCCTGGGAATGTCTCCATGGTCCCGGGGGTGGTAATGGGAGATGAGCGGGCATAGGGAATCATTGTGGTTAGCGGGGAGCGGAGGCGGCTGTGCCGCCTCCGCTCCATGGTCCCCGGGGAGCGAGTTGCGGCTCAGGCAGCGACTCGCAATGGCCTCGCGGCCATTGCTCGCGCTACCTGAGCGGTAAATCGCTAAGGTTATGGCCGAGCCTGTGGATGGATTTTGGGCCAGCGACTCGCAATGGCCGCTTCGCGGCCATTGCTCGCCCTGGGCCAGCGACTCGCAATGGCCTCGCGGCCATTGCTCGCGCAGCATTGGGCGCTTCGCGCCCAATGTTAAATTCGTATCCACATGACCACGCCGGAAGTAGCGCGCGGAGGGGCGCTTTTCCGATTCGCGATTATATAATAGATTTCTGCCTTAACTCCATACTTTGTAGTCTCTATTACTACTGCCAGTAGGAACATTAACCCCTTATATTCCATTATTGTTGTTATTTCTATTACACAGTGTATAGTTGTAATGACACTGCGAAATTAACCCATTATATACCAGTTCAGCATTAACTGCATATTTGGTAGTGTTTATAACTACTGCCACTGGTACATTAACCCCTTGAACACCATTTTGGATATAATTTACAGCGCTGAGTCTGTTGTGGGAGTGCCTGTGGGACATTAACTCCTTCAATAACATTTTTGATATCATTATACCGTATATACTCGTGTATAAGCCGAGTTTTTCAGCCCAAAAATTGGGCTGAAAAGTCCCCCCTCGGCTTATACACGGGTCATACGGTATGCTGTGGGGGGGGCTGTGACCGGGGGCTGGAGGAGGCAGGATGGGGCCGCAGTGACCGCAGGCGGTCACGTCGGGCCGCCTCATTAGTGCAATGAATATGCACGGCATCCCCCGTCCATCAGCGGCGGGGGGATGCCATGCATATTGCACTACACAGCCCCCCTCCTTATTATGGTTCCCCCAGAGTAATAAACAGACCCCCTCCTTATCATGTCCCCCCCCAGGCTGTGGCAGCTGTCAAAATAACAAACACTTTATACATCACCTTCCGGCGCAGCTCCTCCGCTCCTCCGCTCGCCGGCTTCTTCTTCCTGCTTGTGCCGGTGTCATGTGACCGGGCGCAGGAGATGACGTCATTTCCTGCGCGCGGTCACAGAAGCCGGCACCAGAAGGAAGAAGAAGCCGGCGAGCGGAGGAGCGGAGGAGCTGCGCCGGAAGGTGATGTATAAAGTGTTTGTTATTTTGACAGCTGCCGCAGCCTGGGGGGAAACATGATAAGGAGGGGGGGGCTGTATACTACCACTGGGGCTGTATATACCTCTGGGGCTGCCGTATACTACACTGGGGCTGTATACTACCACTGGGGCTGCTGTATACTACACTGGGGCTGTATATACCTCTGGGGCTGCCGTATACTACACTGGGGCTGTATATACCTCTGGGGCTGCTGTATACTACACTGGGGCTGTATATACCTCTGGGGCTGCTGTATACTACCACTGGGGCAGTATATACCTGTGAGGCTGCTGTATACTACCACTGGGGCTGTATATACCTCTGGGGCTGCTGTATACTACCACTGGGGCTGTATATACCTCTGGGGCTGCTGTATACTACCACTGGGGCTGTATATACCTCTGGGGCTGCTGTATACTACCACTGGGGCTGTATATACCTGTGGGGCTGCTGTATACTACCACTGGGGCTGTATATACCTCTGGGGCTGCTGTATACTACCACTGGGGCTGTATATACCTGTGGGGCTGCTGTATACTACCACTGGGGCTGTATATACCTCTGGGGCTGCTGTATACTACCACTGGGGCTGTATATACCTGTGGGGCTGCTGTATACTACCACTGGGGCTGTATATACCTCTGGGGCTGCTGTATACTACCACTGGGGCTGTATATACCTGTGGGGCTGCTGTATACTACCACTGGGGCTGTATATACCTCTGGGGCTGCTGTATACTACCACTGGGGCTGTATATACCTGTGGGGCTGCTGTATACTACCACTGGGGCTGTATATACCTCTGGGGCTGCTGTATACTACCACTGGGGCTGTATATACCTGTGGGGCTGCTGTATACTACCACTGGGGCTGTATATACCTCTGGGGCTGCTGTATACTACCACTGGGTCTGTATATACCTCTGGGGCTGCTGTATACTACCACTGGGGCTCTATATACATCTGGGGCTGCTGTATACTACCACTGGGGCTGTATACTACCTCTGGGGCTGCTGTATACTACCACTGGGGCTGCTGTATATACCTTTGGGGCTGCTGTATACTACCTCTGGGGCTGCTGTATACTACCTCTAGGGATGCTGTATACTACCACTGGGGCTGCTGTATATACCTCTGGGGCTGCTGTATACTAACTACTGGAGCTGCTGCTGTATATACCACTGGGGCTGCTGCTGTATACTACCACTGGGGCTGCTGTATATACCTCTGGGGCTGCTGTATACCACACTGCTGGGGGCTGTATACCTATGCTGGGGTCCACCCTCGGCTTATACACAAGTCAATAGGTTTTCCCAGGTTTTGGGGGCAAAAGTAGGGGGGTCGGCTTATACACGGGTCGGCTTATACACGAGTATATACGGTAAGTTCCTACTCTGTTATAGTTCTGTTAGTCTGACATTAACTCTTTCTACACCTCCACTATATTGCTACCCTCACAGTTCTGCCTACATCGCCTACTTAGTCATATATCTGGTGTTTAAGTCTATTATTTAAAACTCTTTAAAAAATTATATACAGATTCTAGACTCTCGATTCTTTAGAATCGGGCTCACAACTAGTTACATATAAAGCACAAAAGTAAAAGAAGAGTCATCTGACTATTATGCAGCAATGATCACCAGAAGTATAATTAATATGATCTACCTTGTGATCAATTCAACAGATAGACGATATATCGGCACAATTGGAATGTGGGTTGCAAAGAATGTATGTAATGAAAATATTAAGAAAAATTACCAATCAGTGAAACCAGGTATAACACAGGCACAAAAGTCATTAACAAATAAAAATGCCTGGTTAGGTAACCCAATTGAACATTTAGGCTATGTTCACACATAGCGCTTTTTTTTTGGCATTTTTTTGCACGGACGCTTTTACCAGTGTTTTGCACCCGCACAAAAAAGCTCAAAAAATGAAGCAGTGCTTTTCACGCTGCACACTTTTTTATGGCTTGGGGGAGAAGTGATGTCACAGAGAGGGAGGAAGAATCCTGGTTCCTCCTCCCCTGTGTGACATGTCTGCCAGCCCCCATTTGGTTTTGTAGTGTATTAATATACACTGCGAAATCTAAATTAAATAAAGCCAAATGTATTAAAAATAATAAAGAATGAATACTTACCCTTTCTGACGCCTTTTCGGGCTATCTGGTGCAGAGCCAAGGCCAGGTACCGATCGACAGGACTTTGCATGACATCATTGATGACGACTTGGGCGCTGATTGGCCGCTCGCGGTCATGTGATATGTAGGGTAAGTAGTGATGAGCGAGTACTAAAATGCTCGGGTGCTCGAAGCTCGGGCCGAGCATCCCGAGATACTCGTGTACTCGGCCCGAGTAACGAGCCCAATGTTATCCTATGGGAGACACGAGTATTTTTATGAAATGACTGCCGGCTGCCTGGAAAAACCCTAAAAATGTCACAAAAGTCTCAGAAGAGTGCTGAAATGACATGGCAACACCATGGGGAAGACCCCTGGAAGCATTTCTCACTCAAAAGTCACAGATGTGAACAATGTTGTCCGAGTTTCACGCCAATTTTACGGAGTGTCCAGAAAACCTTCCAAAATGACACCAAAATGAATATTTAGGGTGGAAATGTTAAGGGCACATACCCAATAGTGAGATACAGCTGGTGTATGTCACTTTTTGTGATTACATAAAAGATTTTACGTGAAAACATTGTGCGACACTCCGATGACCCTGACAAGAGACGTACATGAAGCCCTGTCTACAAATAAAGTGCCCATTTTGAGGAACTGGGTCTATTGTAGTATCTTCCTTTGCAAGGGCAGTCAAAAATTGGGAGGTTCACCAATGCCCCTGGATACAGAGATGCAGGATGGCCTGTAAACAAGAACTGGGTGTATTGTAGTATAGCCCTTTGGTCAGGGCAGCCAAAAATTGGGAGGCTCCTCTTTGTCCTGGATGGAGACATGCAGGAGGGCCTGTTAAGAAGAACGGGGTGTATTGTAGTATAGCCCTTTTGTCAGGCCAGCCAAATATTGGGAGGTTCAACAATCACCCATGCATACAGACATGTAGTAGGGCCTGTAACCCTCAAGTGGGTGTATTGTAGTAGAGCCCTTTGGTCAGGGCAGCCAAAAATTTGGAGGTTCAACAATGACCCATGCATACAGACATGTAGTAGGGCCTGTAACCCTCAAGTGGGTGTATTGTAGTATAGCCCTTTGGTCAGGGCAGCCAAAAATTGTGAGGCTCCTATTTGTCCTGGATGGAGACGTGCAGGAGGGCCTGTTAAGAAGAACTGGGTGTATTGTAGTAGAGCCCTTTGGTCAGGGCAGCCAAAAATTGGGAGGCTCCTATTTGTCCCTGGATGGAGACGTGCAGGAGGGCCTGTTAAGAAGAACTGGGTGTATTGTAGTAGAGCCCTTTGGTCAGGGCAGCCAAAAATTGGGAGGTTCAACAATCACCCATGCATACAGACATGTAGTAGGGCCTGTAACCCTAAAGTGGGTGTATTGTAGTAGAGCCCTTTGGTCAGGGCAGCCAAAAATTGGGAGGTTCAACAATGACCCATGCATACAGACATGTAGTAGGGCCTGTAACCCTCAAGTGGGTGTATTGTAGTGTAGCCCTTAGGTCAGGGCAGCCAAAAATTGTGAGGTCCTCTTTGTCCCTGGATGGAGAGATGCAGGAGGGCCTGTTAAGAAGAACAGGGTGTATTGTAGTAGAGCCCTTTGGTCAGGCCAGCCAAAAATTGGGAGGTTCAACAATCACCCATGCATACAGACATGTAGTAGGGCCTGTAACCCTCAAGTGGGTGTTATTGTAGTATAGCCCTTTGGTCAGGGCAGCCAAAAATTGGTGAGGCTCCTATTTGTCCCTGGATGGAGACATGCAGGAGGGCCTGTTAAGAAGAACTGGGTGTATTGTAGTAGAGCCCTTTGGTCAGGGCAGCCAAAAATTGGGAGGTTCCAATATTGTCCTGAGGAGAGTGAGGAGGGCCTGTTAATAAGTGGGTGTATTGTAGTAGAGCCCTTTGGTCAGGGCAGCCAAAAATTGGGAGGCTCCTATTTGTCCCTGGATGGAGACGTGCAGGAGGGCCTGTTAAGAAGAACTGGGTGTATTGTAGTAGAGCCCTTTGGTCAGGGCAGCCAAAAATTGGAGGTTCAACAATACCCATGCATACAGACATGTAGTAGGGCCTGTAACCCTCAAGTGGGTGTATTGTAGTTAGCCCTTTGGTCAGGGCAGCCAAAAATTGTGAGGCTCCTCTTTGTCCCTGGATGGAGAGATGCAGGAGGGCCTGTTAAGAAGAACAGGGTGTATTGTAGTAGAGCCCTTTGGTCAGGCCAGCCAAAAATTGGGAGGTTCAACAATCACCCATGCATACAGACATGTAGTAGGGCCTGTAACCCTCAAGTGGGTGTATTGTAGTAAGCCCTTTGGTCAGGGCAGCCAAAATTGGGAGGTTCAACAATCACCCATGCATCAGACAGTGTAGGAGGGCCTGTAACCCTCAAGTGGGTGTATTGTAGTATAGCCCTTTGGTCAGGGCAGCCAAAAATTGTGAGGCTCCTATTTGTCCCTGGATGGAGACGTGCAGGAGGGCCTGTTAAGAAGAACTGGGTGTATTGTAGTATAGCCCTTTGGTCAGGGCAGCCAAAAATTGTGAGGCTCCTATTTGTCCCTGGATGGAGACGTGCAGTAGGGCCTGTTAGAAGAATGGGTGTATTGTAGTAGAGCCCTTTGGTCAGGGCAGCCAAAAATTGGGAGGCTCCTATTTGTCCCTGGATGGAGACGTGCAGGAGGGCCTGTTAAGAAGAACTGGGTGTATTGTAGTAGAGCCCTTTGGTCAGGGCAGCCAAAAATTGGGAGGTTCAACAATCACCCATGCATACAGACATGTAGTAGGGCCTGTAACCCTCAAGTGGGTGTATTGTAGTATAGCCCTTAGGTCAGGGCAGCCAAAAATTGTGAGGCTCCTCTTTGTCCCTGGATGGAGAGATGCAGGAGGGCCTGTTAAAAGAACAGGGTGTATTGTAGTAGAGCCCTTTGGTCAGGCAGCCAAAAATTGGGAGGTTCAACAATCACCCATGCATACAGACATGTAGTAGGGCCTGTAACCCTCAAGTGGGTGTATTGTAGTATAGCCCTTTGGTCAGGGCAGCCAAAAATTGTGAGGCTCCTATTTGTCCCTGGATGGAGAGTCAGGAGGGCCTGTTAAGAAGAACTGGGTGTATTGTAGTATAGCCCTTTGGTCAGGGCAGCCAAAAATTGGGAGGCTCCTATTTGTCCCTGGATGAGACGTGCAGGAGGGCCTGTTAAGAAGACTGGGTGTATTGTAGTAGAGCCCTTTGGTCAGGGCAGCCAAAAATTGGGAGGCTCCTATTTGTCCCTGGATGGAGAATGTCAGAGGGCCTGTTAAGAAGAACTGGGTGTATTGTAGTAAGCCCTTTGGTCAGGGCAGCCAAAAATTGGGAGGTTCAACAATCACCCATGCATACAGACATGTAGTAGGGCCTGTAACCCTCAAGTGGGTGTATTGTAGTATAGCCCTTAGGTCAGGGCAGCCAAAAATTGTGAGGCTCCTCTTTGTCCCTGGATGGAGAGAAGCAGGAGGGCCTGTTAAGAAGAACAGGGTGTATTGTAGTAGAGCCCTTTGGTCAGGCAGCCAAAAATTGGGAGGTTCAACAATCACCCATGCATACAGACATGTAGTAGGGCCTGTAACCCTCAAGTGGGTGTATTGTAGTTAGCCCTTAGGTCAGGGCAGCCAAAAATTGTGAGGCTCCCTTTGTCCCTGGATGAGAGATGAGGAGGGCCTGTAAGAAGAACAGGGTGTATTGTAGTAGAGCCCTTGGTCAGGCAGCCAAAAATTGGGAGGTTCAACAATCACCCATGCATACAGACATGTAGTAGGGCCTGTAACCCTCAAGTGGGTGTATTGTAGTGTAGCCCTTAGGTCAGGGCAGCCAAAAATTGGGAGGTTCAACAATCACCCATGCATACAGACATGTAGTAGGGCCTGTAACCCTCAAGTGGGTGTATTGTAGTGTAGCCCTTAGGTCAGGGCAGCCAAAAATTGGAGGTTCACAATGACCCATGCATACAGACATGTAGTAGGGCCTGTAACCCTCAAGGGGTGTATTGTAGTGTAGCCCTTAGGTCAGGGCAGCCAAAAATTGTGAGGCTCCTCTTGTCCCTGCATGGAGAGATGCAGGAGGGCCTGTAGAAACAGGGTGTATTGTAGAAAAGCCCTTTGGTCAGGGCAGCCAAAATTGGGAGGTTCAACAATCACCCATGCATACAGACATGTAGTAGGGCCTGTAACCCTCAAGTGGGTGTATTGTAGTAGAGCCCTTTGGTCAGGGCAGCCAACAATTGGGAGGTTCACAATGACCCATGCATACAGACATGTAGTAGGGCCTGTAACCCTCAAGTGGGTGTATTGTAGTGTAGCCCTTAGGTCAGGCAGCCAAAAATTGTGAGGCTCCTCTTTGTCCCTGGATGGAGACGTGCAGGAGGGCCTGTTAAGAAGAACAGGGTGTATTGTAGTGTAGCCCTTTTGTCAGGGCAGCCAAAAATTGTGAGGCTCCTCTTTGTCCCTGGATAGAGACATGTAGTAGGGCCTGTAACCCTCAAGTGGGTGTATTGTCGTGTAGCCCTTAGGTCAGGGCAGCCAAAAATTGTGAGGCTCCTCTTTGTCCCTGGATGGAGACGTGCAGGAGGGCCTGTTAAGAAGAACAGGGTGTATTGTAGTGTAGCCCTTTTGTCAGGGCAGCCAAAAATTGTGAGGCTCCTCTTTGTCCCTGGATAGAGACATGTAGTAGGGCCTGTAACCCTCAAGTGGGTGTATTGTAGTGTAGCCCTTAGGTCAGGGCAGCCAAAATTGTGAGGCTCCTCTTTGTCCCTGGATGGAGACGTGCAGGAGGGCCTGTTAAGAAGAACAGGGTGTATTGTAGTGTAGCCCTTTTGTCAGGGCAGCCAAAAATTGT
>JARQOC010000004.1:501120159-501222659 GCA_033576535.1 Allobates femoralis
CTGTGGGCCGGAAGACGCAAACGGCGCTGAAAGCTTGCAAGGCCGGCTGAAGCAGCAGGTGACTTGCGAAAATGTGCAGACAGACGCCGAACTTTTACCAGCAGGTCAGACCCTCCGGGTATGACTTCACAAACCTCTGAACCACCAGGTTGAGCACATGGGCCACGCATGGAACATGCGTCAGCTGCCCTCGCCTCAAAGCTGCCACCAGGTTCCGGCCATTGTCACACCTTTCCTGGCTTTAGGTTCAGAGGTGTGAGCCAGTGATCTGCCTGCTGTTTCAGAGCTGTCCATACCTCTTCTGCATTGTGGGGTTTGTCACCTATGCAGACTAGCTTCAGCACAGCCTGTTGCCGCTTTGCAGAGGCAGTGCTTCCAGCTTGGGACTGGTGTGGAGGGTACAGTGGATGAGGATGCGCAGGTGGAGGAGGAGGAGGCTGAAGAGCATGACATTCCGGAGCTGTAGAGTGTCGGTGAAACCATGACAGAGGTAGGGCCTGCTATCCTTGGTGTGGGAAGGACGTGTTCCGTCCCTCGCTCAGACTGGGTCCCAGCCTCCACAATATTAATCCAGTGTGCCGTCAAGGAGATGTAGCGGCCTTGCCCACAAGCACTTGTCCACGTGTCTGTGGTTAGGTGGACTTTGGCTGAAACAGCATTGTTCAGGGCACGTGTGATGGTGTTGGACACGTGGTTATGCAATGCGGGGACGGCACATCTGGAGAAATAGTGTAGGCTGGGGACCGAGTAACGTGGGACAGCAGCCGCCATCAGGTCGCGGAATGCATCCGTCTCCACCAGACAGAAAGGCAACATTTCTAGCGCTATGAGTCGCGAAATGTGAGCATTGAGGACTGTGGCATGTGGGGCATTGGCAGCGTATTTGCGCCTGCGTTCAAATGTTTGCTGAATGGATAATTGAACGCTGCGCTGGGACAAGGACGTGCTTGATGGTGGCGTAATTTGTGCTTCAGCAACTTCAGGTGCAGGACCGGAGGCTTGTTCGCGGCCAGCATGGACAGGGGATTGGCTTGCATGCACAACAGCCGAAGACGTAGCAGTGACATCAGCACGCACCGCTCCTCGACTCTGTGGTACTTCCCACAAAGTCGGGTGCTTGGCTGACATGTGCCTGATCATGCTGGTGGTGGTCAGGCTGCTAGTTTTCGTACCCCTGCTGATAGTGGCATGGCAGGTGTGGCAAATGGCCTTTTTAGAGTCTTCTGGAGCCAACTTAAAAAACTCCCAGACTCGGGAAGACCGAACATTTGCACAGGCACCTTGAGTCGTGTTGTTGTTCCGGGGAACGGTTGCCTGCCTTCTGCCTGCGGACGCACCCCTGCTTCGTACTGGCTGTTGTGATGCTACGCCTCCCTCCCCTGGGCACTGCTGTCCTCGCTCTGCATATCCTCCTGCCATGTAGGGTCAGCTACTGGATCATCCACCACGTCGTCTTCCTCTTCCGCACCCTGATCCTACTCCTGACTTCCTGGCAATTGTGTCTCATCATCGTCCACCCCTTGTTGAGACACTTTGACAACGTTCCGTTCGTCATAACGCGGCTGCTCAAATATTTGGGCATCTGTACATACCATCTCCTCATGACCCACTTCAAGAGGAGGTGGCGACAGGCCAGATTCTGCGAATGGATACGTGAACAGCTCTTCCGAGTGTCCTAGTGTGGGATCTGTAATGTCCGTGGACGTGTAATCGGCCAGGTGGTAGGAAGGAGGATCAGGTTGGGAAATGTGCGGTGCAGTATCACGGCTACTGACAGTTGACCGTGCGGAAGACAGGGTGTTTTGGAGGTGCCCATCTGACTTGAAGCATTATCCGCTATCCAAGTAACAACCTGTTGACACTGGTCTTGGTTCAACAGTGGTGTACTGCTGCGGGCCCCAAGAATTTGGGACAGGACGTGCGAGCGAGGAGATGTGGCCCTTTGTTGTTGCGAAATGAGTGCTTGCACACGACCTCGGCCTCTGCCTGCACCACCATCACGTCCACTTCCTTGTTCCTTGCCAACGCCCTTGCCAACGCCTTTGCGCATTTTGCCTGTATAGAGCGACAACTGCCTGGTGACTGTGGAGGTCACAGGAGATTAGGATTTTAGTTCCCTAACCTGTATAAAGGTATGACGTACAACAGTGTGGTGACTGTTGAGATGACAAGAGTTAGGATTTTAGTTCCCTAACCTGTAGAAACGTATGACGTACAACAGTGTGGTGACAGTTGAGATGACAAGAGTTAGGATTTTAGTTCCCTAACCTGTAGAAACGTATGACGTACAACAGTGTGGTGACTGTTGAGATGACAAGAGTTAGGATTTTTGTTCCCTAACTTGTACAAACTTATGACGTACAACAGTGTGGTGACTGTTGAGATGACAAGAGTTAGGATTTTAGTTCCCTAACTTGTAGAAACGTATGACGTACAACAGTGTGGTGACTGTTGAGATGACAAGAGTTAGGATTTTTGTTCCCTAACTTGTAGAAACTTATGACGTACAACAGTGTGGTGACTGTTGAGATGACAAGAGTTAGGATTTTAGTTCCCTAACTTGTAGAAACGTATGACGTACACCAGTGTGGTGACTGTTGAGATGACAATAGTTAGGATTTTAGTTCCCTAACTTGTAGAAACTTATGACGTACAACAGTGTGGTGACTGTTGAGATGACAAGAGTTAGGATTTTAGTTCCCTAACTTGTAGAAACTTATGACGTACAACAGTGTGGTGACTGTTGAGATGACAAGAGTTAGGATTTTAGTTCCCTAACTTGTAGAAACCTATGACGTACAACAGTGTGGTGACAGTTGAGATGACAAGAGTTAGGATTTTAGTTCCCTAACCTGTAGAAACGTATGACGTACAACAGTGTGGTGACTGTTGAGATGACAAGAGTTAGGATTTTTGTTCCCTAACTTGTACAAACTTATGACGTACAACAGTGTGGTGACTGTTGAGATGACAAGAGTTAGGATTTTAGTTCCCTAACTTGTAGAAACGTATGACGTACAACAGTGTGGTGACTGTTGAGATGACAAGAGTTAGGATTTTAGTTCCCTAACTTGTAGAAACTATGACGTACAACAGTGTGGTGACGTTGAGATGACAAGAGTTAGGATTTTAGTTCCCTAACCTGTAGAAACGTATGACGTACAACAGTGTGGTGACTGTTGAGATGACAGAGTTAGGGTTTAGTTCCTAACTTGTAGAAACTTATGACTACACAGTTGGTGACTGTTGAGATGACAAGAGTTAGGATTTTAGTTCCCTAACTTGTAGAAACTTATGACGTACAACATGTGGTGACTGTTAGATACAAGAGTTAGGATTTAGTTCCCTAACCTGTAGAAACGTATACGTACAACAGTGTGGTGACTGTAATGGTTTGAAGAGAGGATTTTAGTCCCTAACCTGTATTAAGGTAGTACGTACACCTGTCTGGTGACTGTTTTGATGACAACAGTTAGGATTTAAGTTCCCTAACCTGTATTAAGGTAGTACGTACACCTGTCTGGTGACTGTAATGGTTTGAAGAGAGGATTTTAGTCCCTAACCTGTATTAAGGTAGTACGTACACCTGTCTGGTGACTGTTTTGATGACAAGAGTTAGGATTTTAGTTCCCTAACCTGTATTAAGGTAGTACGTACACCTGTCTGGTGACTGTAATGGTTTAAAGAGAGGATTTTAGTCCCTAACCTGTATTAAGGTAGTATGTACACCTGTCTGGTGACTGTTTTGATGACAAGAGTTAGGATTTTAGTTCCCTAACCTGTATTAAGGTAGTACGTACACCTGTCTGGTGACTGTAATGGTTTGAAGAGAGGATTTTAATCCCTAACCTGTATTAAGGTAGTACGTACACCTGTCTGCTGACTGTTTTGATGACAACAGTTAGGATTTTAAGTTCCCTAACCTGTATTAAGGTACTACGTACACCTGTCTGGTGACTGTAATGGTTTGAAGAGAGGATTTTAGTCCCTAACCTGTATTAAGGTAGTACGTACACCTGTCTGGTGACTGTTTTGATGACAAGAGTTAGGATTTTAGTTCCCTAACCTGTATTAAGGAAGTACGTACATCTGTCTGGTGACTGTAATGGTTTGAAGAGAGAATTTTAGTCCCTAACCTGTATTAAGGTACTAAGTACAAGAGTGTGGTGACTCTAATGGTCACAGAAAAGCTTGGATTCCAATCTGTATCACCCTGCCTATATCCTCCTAGATTAGTCCTGAGAAGGACTGTCCTGGTCACTGGAAATCTTGGACTCCGATCTGGATCACCCTGCCTATGTCCTCCTAGATTAGTCCTGAGAAGGACTGTTATGGTCAGCAGCAGTTTGCAGCCCTGATCCGGATCTACCTATGAGGGCCGCAAATCTGTCCCTAATCAGCAGCAGACACTCTCCCTACACTCACTGTCTGGAAGGCTGTGTGCCGAGCACAGCGCGCCGGGACTTATAAAGGCTCGGTGACGCTGTGCAGGCCGGCCAATCACTGCTATACCACAACTAACAGGGCTGTGGCATTGCAGTGGTCTGTCAGCCAATCCCTGCACGTGGGCTGGCTCTCAAAAGAGTGCCAACATGGAGAGATGACGACCACGAGCACAGCACGAGTATCGCGAGATTACTCGGTGCTCGGCGAGTCGCCCGAGTACAGTGATACTCGTGCGAGTAACGAGTAGTGCCGAGCATGTTCGCTCAACACTAAGGGTAAGTATTCATTCTTTATTATTTTTAATACATTTGGCTTTATTTAATTTAGATTTCCAGTGTATATTAATACACTGCGAAATCAAATGGCGGTGGTCACACATGTCACAGAGGGGAGGAGGAACCAGGATTCTTCCTCCCCCTCTGTGACATCAGATCCTGCAGCGCCGGCACCTATGGGAAAAAGCGCCAGTGCTGCTTCGTAAAGAATTGACATGTTAATTCTTTTTACGCCGGCGCTGTTTCCCATAAAAGCACTGTGTAAAATTACACAGTGTCTGTGTGGCGCCCCACTGGTCAGTGCCCCATAGTAGGGGTACTGCACCCACAACAGAGTGTGCAGTATTCCTGTAATTGGGGAGTGTAAATTCAACCTGAGGCTCCCATCCCGGCATCCTTACACCTAGACTAGGGGACCAATTGGCAACCTGTTACCAGGGTAACCGGTCCCAGGGGGAGGAGTGTGAGAAGTAAAGAGAAGCAGGAAGTCAGACAGTTGGATGTAGTCCGTACTGAGGGAAGAAGCAAGGAGGGAGCCCTAGAGGTGTCTCCCAGAGAGGGTGCCGGAGAGGAAAAGGCGACCCAGGAAAGAAAGGGGAAACACAGTACCAGATTACTGGACGGGTCTGGGGGAATCCTAGTTCACAAACGGAGTGCCGGCTCCGAGTCACGGTACAGGCGAGTTCACCCCTGAGCTGTCCACACCGGCCAGCTGTGGGTTAATCCAGCAACCCCGACTCCCGTCCAGAACGTGCAGCCCCACCAGGATCATCAAACCGGGTTGAGCCCCTTAGAGAGAAGAAGCGTACCTCATAGCACCCAACGGGCCTGGTAGACAAGCGGGCTATGCAGGGCAGCGCAAGGATAGTGAGAAGGCGCAAGCAAATGCAACGGGATGAGAGAAAGACAAGAGAAGGTACACTACGGGAGCCTCAGAGAGACTTTACCCTCAGTGACTACCCGGCCAGCTACCCACTAAAAGACTGTGTAAGCTGTAACCTAAAGTACCATCTGAACCGGTTTCAGTAAAGTACCAGTATAGAGTCACAAGGCCTCAGTGTTTCCTTTCAACGTAAATTGCTGCGCGGCTGGGCTGGCTATATCCAGCACCACGACAACAAGTGCTACTGCATTCACCCCTCTCACCTCACCACAACCCCGGGGACTCTGCTCTGCCTGTGGAGAGCTATACCACCCAACTGCCTGTCCATCATCCCCGGAGGCCCACAGCAGCGCTGGTGCATTCACCATAAACCACAGGTGGCATCACGAGAACTCTTTACTATTATTTATACCAGTTTTTAACAAATTCCCCAGGGCTACGGGCCAGGGCATTAGCCACCGAGACACATTCCCCAAAGTACAGGCCCTGGTACCGAGTACCTCATAGGGATCCTGGGTGCATCATCTGTACACCAAAGTGAATTTCCCATTCAATTTGCCAGCAGACAAAAAGCACATTGCGCATTTTTGAAAAGCGCTCGTAAAAAAGCGCAATGTGTGAACATAGCATTAGGCTGGTTTCACACTGCAGTTTTTTTCCTGATCAGGGTATATCAGGTTTTGTGTGCCAAAACCAGGAGTGTCTCCAAAACCCAGAACGGGTGTCAATCTTTCAATTAGTTTTTCTCTGCAAGTTTCTCTCCTGGTTTTGGCACACAAACCTAATTAGCCCTAATCAGGGGAAAAAACTGCAGTGTGAGACCAGCCAATATGACAAGATTATTTACCTGGTGAAGTAAGTGGTCACAATGCTTGTATGCAGAGCATCTACAGTTGTATAATGCAAAAAGACTAGTGACACCTTCCTGATGTGGAATCTTAAGCCGGCGTCGCACACGTCAATCGCTCGCGACATTGACGGCTGATCGCTGATGAGCTGTCACACAGGCAGACTCACCAGCGATCATTGGACCAGCGACATTGTGGAAATGATTTAAATATCGTTTCCACGATGTCTGCAGGCTGGTGTCCATGGTAAACTGCGGGTAACTAGGCAGCGTGCGCTGCCTAGATACCCGATGTATACCTTGGTTACCAGCCGTCTCCACTCACCAGCTGGTATCCAAGGTACACAGCGGGTAACAAGTCTTTGTGAATTTTCGGCAAGACGTAAAAAAATCGATATTGAAGGATATGAAGGTTGTAGAAAACTTGCCATTTTAGACTCAATCACTGCAAGAGAAATGTAGTGATCAACTCGTTCCTTAACAATAGCATAAATGGCGTTAGAAGGATCCCTTGGAAAGTGGTAAATAAGTGGACCTATCTTCTAACTGTCTATGAATCTCAGCTATGTACTTATCATGATCCATCACCACGATAGCCTCTCCCTTGTCTGCCGGTTTTATTACAATTTTCTCCTCCCATCCACCACGACAGCCCTCAGGAGGTTGCCTCTCGGCCCTAATAGGAGCAGGAACACAAAGAGGTTAAATAGCCCCTCCCAACCTCCTCACACCAGTGTTTCCTGTCCCTATGGGGCATGAAGAAGTCTCCTGAGGGCTGTGCGTGCAGTCCTCTCCCCTGATTTGGCCGGGGTCGATCGGGCTCTGGCTCCTTCCTCCCACCGCGGCTTCCTTCTGGCAGCGCCGGCCTGCGCCGCTCTCCTGTGCCCTCAGGGCAACGCTGGGCGGGTGCCATCTGGCCGGGGTCCTCCATGAGCTCCCCGGTCTCTTCCCGCCTCCTGCGGCGCTTTGCGGCTGGATGTGACGTCGCTTCCAGGTCGCGGGCCGCATCACTTTTGGCTCCGGGCGCCGGCCTTGTGGTGATGGCGGCTGCTGCGGGGGCTGGTGGGAGCGGCGACGCTTTGTGCACAAGGTGCCTTGCAATCCAGCAGCCCTCTTCTGTAAAGGGTCCTTGGGGGCTCCACAAGGTAAGCTCTGCAGTGATGTCGGCGCATGATGTGGTCCCTGCCCCTGCAGTTGCGGAGCCCGGCTCTGCCTCAGCCACAGTAGGTACTGAGTGTGAGGCCCCCCTCCTGTCCTTCCACACTGGATCCATTTCATTCCTTCCCTCCCTGTTCTGTATTTCATGGAGAAAAGGAGCAGGCACAAAAGAAGCCCAAATCCCAGCCCCGCAAATGCGGTGTGTGTAGTCAGAAGCTGTCCTCTTCTTACAAGAAACATCTGTCCTGGGGTGTACTGACAAGGTCCTGAGAGACGAAAAGCCGTCCCTGATGGACGAACTAAAGGATCTCATCAAGTCTGAAATCCAATCCTCCCTGGCTACGGTTACGCAACCCCCTTCGGCCGCCCCGTCCAAAAAACGCAAGATCGTCCCAGAGGATTCGGACCCCGAGCCCTCGGAGGCCTCTGGTTATGATGAGGGGATGGCTGTGGATTCTGATCCCCCCTCTTCTATGGATAGGGATCAGGATGCTCCCAGGAGATTTTATTTTTCCTCAGATTGCGAACTGGTGTCCACAGTACGGGATACGATGGGGGTGGAGGAGGTGGCTCTTACCCCTTCGGTTCAGGATATTATGTTTGGGGGGGCCTTAGGTCCAAGCAGATGCCTCTGTTTCCCGTCCATGACAGTCTGAAGGAGATGATTCGGGACGAGTGGAAGTTTCCGGAACGTCGTCATGTGGTCCCCGCCGGGTTGAGGGGTCGGTTCCCTCTGGATCCTGCGGTGTCCAAGCTGTGGTCTGACGTCCCCAAGGTGGACGTCCAGATTGCTAAGGTGACCAATAAGACCATCCTGCCATTTGAGAACTCTTCTCAGCTGAAAGATCCTATGGACAGGAAAGCTGATAGCCTGCTGAGGCGTTCCTGGGAGTCTTCTTTCTTTTTGGTGTCTGCAAATGTCTTTGCTACCTGTGTCGCCCGGAGTTTAGCCTGCTGGTTAGATCAGCTGGAGTCTCACATTGCACATGGTACTCCGAGCGATGACCTCCTGACTTCGGTTCCCCTGCTGCAGAAGGCTGCTTGTTTTCTGGCCGACTCCTCAGCGGAGTCCATTCGGGCGGCGACCAGGTCTCTGGTTCTGTCTAATACCACCCGCCGGGCAGTGTGGCTCCATACCTGGAATGGTGATATGGCTTCTAAGAGCAAGTTATGTTCTATCCCGCTCCAAGGCAATCATGTTTTTGGTCAAGTCTTGGACCGTCTGTTGGACAGCGCGGCAGAGCAAAAAGTTCTCCCTGAACAGCGAGCGAAGCCGCGTTCCTTTCGTCCCCAACATGCTTATTGGCCGCAGCCTCAGGCCTCTCAGCAGCGGGACAAGGGGAAGAGTGGCCGCTGGAGTTACCTTAAAGGGAGTAAAGGGAGGAACATCTTCTCCTCCCGTCACCAGGATAGAAAATGACGCCATTCCAATTGGGAGAACACTTTCCACCTTTCTTCCCCAGTGGCAGTCCATCACATCGGACCGCCAGACTCTTCGCCTCCTTCGAGACTGGATGCGGATTGTGTTCTCATCCCCTCCTCCCCAACATGTCCGCGTGACCTGTCTTTCCTTTCGGTCGCTCCAGTCCTCCCTCTGGAAGGAGGTCCAGTCCCTCCTCCACATGGGGGCGGTGGTGCCTGTTCCAGTCGGAGACTTGGGGTGCGTCATTATTCTCACCTGTTCTTGGTGAAGAAGCCAAACGGCTCCTTTTGCACCATTATCAACTGAAGCCTCTGAACCGGCATGTCGCATATTCCAGATTCAAAATGGAGTCCATACGCTCCACCATTCCTCTGCTCGGGAAGGATTTTCTGATGGCGACACTAGATCTCCAGGATGCATGCTACCACATCCCCATACATCCAGCAGATCAACAGTTCCTCCGCTTCGCTCTTCAGTTTCGGGGCCGAATCCACCATTTCCAGATTCAGGTTCTTCCGTTTGGTCTCTCCTCCGTACCCAGAGTGTTCACGAAAGTGATGTCGGAAGTGATGGCTTATGCCCGGTTGCAGGACATCACGGTGGTGCCTTACCTGGACGATTTCCTGGTCGCTGCTCCTACCAGGGACCTGCTTCGCTTCCAAGTTACGGGCCTTCCTGCGACTCCTCGTTTCTCTGGGATGGAGGGTAAATTATGCCAAGTCACATCTGACCCCCTCTTGTCGGCAGGTGTTACTGGGTTGTTTGCTCGACTCTCATCGGCAGTCCTCCTTTCTTCCCCTGGTAAAACAGCTTCTGAGGATTCGGCTACTTCAGAGGCGCAGTACCATCACCATCCGCGAGGTCATGTCGGTCCTGGGCTCCATGACGGCCTGCATCCTGTTGGTACCATGGGCTCAGGTTTATTCTAGGCCGTTACAACTACACATCCTTTCCCAGTGGAATGGGTTCCCGTCGGGCCTCAACCGCCACATCCATCTTTCCCGTCATGTCCAGAGGTCTCTGGATTGGTGGTTGGACAGCGCCCATCTTCAGAAGCGTCTCCCCTGGTTCCCCTTCCCTCTGGTTCCTGTTCACACGGATGCAAGCAAGAGGGGCTGGGGTGCTCTGGTCTCCCAGGCTTCCTTTCAGGGGCGATGGTCCCCTCAAACGCAGATGTGGTCTTCCAACTTCCAGGAACTGCGTGCTGTGGAAGAAGCCCTCCATGCTTCCTGCTCCCTGGTCCAGGGGACCCATGTTCGGGTGTTCTCGGACAATATGACGACTGTGGCTCATCTTCGCCACCAGGGAGCCACGCGTTACCAGAGCCTGCAGGCTGTCTCCTCTCGCATTTTTCAATGGGCAGAATTGCATCTACTCTCCCTGTCTGCTTTTCACCTCCGCGGTTCGACCAATGTGCAGGCCGATTACTTGAGCAGAATGGATCTCCTGCCGGGAGAATGGTACCTCAACGACGACGTCTTCCAGGACCTCTCGTCAGCTTGGGGGTTCCGGACGTTTATCTATTTGCTGCCCGCCTCAACACCAAGGTCGATCGATATTGTTCTCTTCTCCCCGACGGTCAGTGTCTCGCCGTGGATGCCCTGGCTCATCCTTGGGACTTCCGGCTAGCCTATGCCTTTCCTCCGTTTTCTCTCTTACCTTGGGTGGTACAGAAGATCCGGGCAGAAGGGGTACGCGTGATTCTCATTGCTCCCCATTGGCCCAAACGCAGCTGGTTTGCAGTTCTCCATTCCATGTCGACAACGGAACCCCTCCTCCTGCAGATGCATCCAGACCTTCTTCATCAGGGTCCGATTCTCCATCTTGACCTGGGTCATCTACATCTTTTGGCCTGGTTACTGAAGCCCAGATCTTGAAGATGCAGGGTCTTTCTGATAAAGTTATCTCCACTCTCCAGAATAGTCGCAAACCGGTCACCAACGCCATCTATGCTAAAATCTGGAAGGTTTTCTGCTCCTGGTGCGACCCCTCGCCTCCTGATCCGTTTTGGCCGAACATCGCTCGTATCTTGGATTTCCTACAGGCTGGTCTGGATAAAGGTCTTAAGCCGAGTACTCTGAAAGTCCAAATGGCAGCACTCAGCTCCTACTTCGATCAACGATAGGCTGTTCACCCGTGGATTCTGCGGTCTCTGCGATCTGCTTCCTGGCTCCGTCCTTCGGTGTTCAACCGCTGTTCTCTGTGGGACCTTAATGTCGTCCTCAACGGTCTGTCCAGGTCTCCTTTTGAACCGTTGTCATCAGTGCTCCTGAATAAGCTCTCGTGTAAGACGGCTTTCCTGGTGGCTGTCACGATTACCTTGGTCAGGACCTGCAGCTCTCTGGCGCCCCCTTGGCCTGCTGGCCAAATCTGGTATTGCCAGAGGATAAGAACGGAGCCTAGCTGCCCTAATTTATGTTGTATACTGCGGCACGTGATGTGACAGGATGTATATATACCACCAGTTCCGGCTAGAACGTATATATACCTCGATCCAGTCACCCTCAGGCCCACAATATCACATAAATACAAAAAACGTTATGCCGCCACCACCGATCTTTAAGGTAGACGGGTACCTGTATGATAGCGTAAAAAAAACGAGCAGGGAGGCCGTGAGAGCTCGTTCATAGGACAAGGAGATCGAGACTAGTAAATTATAATATTTTACTCCAAAATAGGCAGTGGTTACAAAAGATTTACAAGATGTTACATAAGAGACAATTTACATGTATGAATTAACAGTTATAAAAATAAAAGGAATAAAGTAAGAAAGTTCAAACCTAGTCACGCATGGGTAATCGTAGTCCGTGGGGGGGCCGCTCCCCAGAAAGGTAGAATTCCACCACACAGCTGGTAATCTGGCTATGTCAGGCCACTTGGATGGAATGACTCAAAAATGCCTTCTTTGCTTTTATTAAACCAGGGGGAATCTGTGACCCCCCCTCGCAGAGTGAGCCCTCCTTTGTGGGCGTGTCTGCTGAGACCTCCTCTTTCACCATACTTAAGAAAATCCCCATCCTTCATATCTGGGGATGGGGTTGGCTCACAATTATGATCTATAACTCATATATGTCATATGTCAGGTAATTCTGAGAAGTTTGATACCAAATATGACCTCCTTGTGATATTTAGAATGGCAGCAATCCATTCCCCAGTTCCTGAACGTGGTATAACTGTACAAAACACATCATTAAATGCGCCAAATGGTAAATAACCTGAAAATATGAATTCTGTGTTTGTGGCATGAAAAGATCTTCTTAAATTCGATATTAGAAAACACTGTAAGTTTAGACAAAGGATTTTCTTTAGGAACAGATCTTGGTTGAAACCTGTAAGCTCGGCCCCCTCCCCAGGTATTTACGATCCGTCGTAAATGGCTTAGGCTGGGGGAATGCTGGAATTGTATGTATGTAAGCTGCACACAAACCAACAAAGGGAGGAGGGATGGGGGAGCTAGATCTGTCTCTGCAGAAAAAATCATGAGCAATATCATCCATTCATGACACCTCCCCCTTTTTGATGACGCTATGGAGGAGAGATCTCTGAGCTGTCTGCCATGCGTCAATTGGGGTTCTCTCCTTCTACCTGAATCCCAGAGGACCTTCTTCGGTTCTGGTTCAGAGACAGAGGTCTCTGCGGGGCCTTCCAGCACCTCAGGACAGTCATTTGCTGGTGTGACAGTCTGAATCCCTTGGCTAGAGGTAGCCAGAAGGGGGGCGGAAGCCCCGACCTCACAGGAACCATCTTGGACCTGTTCTGGGTCGGCAGGTGGTCTGGTTATTTCTCTACAGGCTGAGGACCCTGAATGCAGTGCGGTGTCTGCCTTCCCAGTACTCAGTCTGCGGGCGAGAGCACCTCGGAAGGCCATCTCCCCGGGAAATAACACCACTCTCTCAGTTGCCTGGCTGGCCAGCGACCCAGCTTTCCCATCACCCTGACAAGCTGTGGACTGTGACTGTCCCTTAACTTGACAGGCTGTTGGGACTGTCCTTGCACCCTTCTGACAGGAGAGGGGGTTTGCTCTTCCATCTCCCTGGCAGACCAAGCGTACCAGTCTCCCATCCGGACAAGCCAGGGGTACCTCTTTCCCATGGTCCTGAACGGCAGGGAGACCCGTCTTCCCATCAGTCGGATAAAGAATGAGCCCAATCTCCCCATCGTCTAGGCCGACTGTGGAGGGTGGTCTTTCGCTACTCTGACAGGATATGGAGGCTGCTCCTCCATCACCCTGGCAGGTAGTGAACCCAGCTTTCCCACCAACCGGACCGATTATGGGCTCTGTGTTCCCATCCTCGTGCCCAGTTGGAGAAAGCACATTTCCCTCTTCTGGTGATCCCTCGGGATCCCGGCTAAGGATGGAGCAGCTCGCACCCGCCATGTCACAGTCTGCTGTAACACTGGCAGGTGGCATGTAACCACCTCTCTTGTCGTTACCATGCCCGCCTCCGTCTCCCTTAGCAACGAGGTTTACTACCTGGACGGGACTCTCAGCAATGCCAGCTCGTGGCGGGGCATGGCTAAGTCCTCCTCCACCGTGAGGCCCATCCCGATGTGATGCCTCAGGACCAGCACTTACCATTGGGCAGCTACCCACGTCCGTGTCACAGTCCATCGTGTCACTGGCACGCTGCATGAGGCCATGTTTCCCAGGGTCCTCATGCCTGCCACCATCTACCTTAGCAACCAATGTTGCACCGTGGAGGACACCCTCGGCGATGCCAGCTCGTGGCGTGACATCACTGAGTTCTCCTCCACCACGAGGTCCATCACGCTATGATGCCTCCGGATCAGCACTTCTCATGGAGCAGCTAGCACCCGCCATGTCACAGTCCGTCGTGACCTTGGCAGGTGGCACACAACCACCGCTCTTGTGGTTGCCATGCCTGCCTCCATTTCCCTTAGTGCTGATTCCTGCCACCTTCCTGGGATCTTCAGTAATACCACTCTGCGGTGTGATATGACTGAGTTCCCTAACATCAGGATTCACTTTATTTACAGGCAACACATTGACATTTCCCTGCCCATCATCAACATCATCATCAACATCATCCTCAACATTATTACCATTCTCATTATCAACATTGACCTTTCGCTGCACATCATCAACATTGACATTTCTTGGCGCATCATCAACATTGACATTACCTTTCACTTTATCCACATTGACATTACCCTTCATGTGATCAACATTGACATTAACTGACATGTCATACCTGGGAGGGTTATCAGGAACATAATGTGCCACCAACCGCCCCAAATACTATTCCCAATAACACATTGGCAGGGAGATTCTTGGTTACCCCAACCTCACTCCACCCTCTTCCCACACCCTAGTCCAGATAAACTCGGTCCATGGGCAAATGTCGGCGCTCACCCCCGATACCGGTGACAGTCAGTGTCTTTCCAGGGATAAGTTCATGGGGATACACGTATTCGGGGCGGATGAGAGTTCGTTCTGCGCCAGAGTCCCTGAGCCCCACAGTGATGGTGTTACCCACCGTGACTGACTGCAAGTTCTCCCTGGAACTCCCACCCGTACCACCCACCAAACAAATTGCAGCACTAGGCCCGGGGGCCTCAGATGAGGGGCTCTTCTTCTGCCTCTCGGACACGTGGCACTCACATGTCCCGGTTGTCCACAGGTAAAACATTTGCGAACGTCGGCTGTCAGCCAAGTGCTGGCAGCTAGGACAGGACCTCCGGAAGGTCGGCTGTGGGGCAGGGATGGTGGTCATCGGCTTCCCCCCTTTCCCGTTGGTGATGATCGGCTTTCGTCCCTCTGGTCTCCGGTTGGCCTCGTAGGTGTCTGTGATCTGCGCTGCTTTGTTTGCATCTGGTGGCTTCCGATCCATCACAAACTGTCGCACCTCAGTGGGGCAAAGATGCAGGAACTGGTCTTTCACCATCAGATCCTTTAGCTGTTCAAAGGTGGTCACTGACAGTTTTTGAATCCACTGCTCAAAGTTGGTTCTGAGCCCGTGGACCACATCACTATAGCTGTCGTGTGGTCCACGCTGGAGGTTCCGGAACTTTCTGCGGTACACCTCCGAGTCAGCTGGAACCTTTGGATTAGAGCCTTCTTAATGGCCTCATAGTTCCCATCTAGTTCTCGAGGAAGAGCCACATACGCCTCTAGCACTTTTTCTCTCAGTGCTGCGATTAGGTACGGGGCATACTGGTACTGTAAGCACGTCTTTTCAATCCCCCTCAGGAAACTGTCCAGGTCACCTTTGTCATCCAGCACAGGGAAATGCTCTGGACGAGGCTTGAAGGTGGCTGATCTAGTCGATTCAGAGTTCAATGGGGTAGATGACTGCCTTTCCAGCTGGGCCATCCGCAGGTCGTGGTCTCTCTGAGCTTGGACCTGCCGCTCGGCTCTCTCAGCCTCCGCTCGTCGCTCGGCTCGCCGCTCTGCAGCCTCCTGGTATTGCTGAATGAGCTGCAGGCGTCCTTGGGAATCCTCAGCGGGACATTGCTGTAAGGCCAGTTGCAGATAGGGGTCCATGCTGACCTGGTCGCTGACGCAGCGTGCGTCTACAGGTGGGACCTCTGCAGGAACACCTTCTAGGACTTGGCTTACATCCACAGGTAGGGCCTCAGCAGCAACACCATCCGTGCTTTGACTGACCTCTGCAGCCGGCAGCTGTGCATCCCCACTGACAAGGCTTTGGCTGGCCTCTCCATTCACTGGGCTCTGGTGACGGGCTTGCTCTGCTTCAAGTCGTCCCAGCTCTGCGGCTATTTGGTCTCTGGTTTTGCCATTAGGGTCAAGGCCGTTGGCCGTACATATTCCAATTAGAACGTTCTTTTTCATCTGGGCGTACCCGTGCTCTCCAACCAAGACCATGGTTTTCAAATCAAAAGATAGAATAGAAAACAAAGAGGGGGGAGGGGTAACTGCTACACACACAGTATTGTCTCAGATCTAATAACCACTGAGTTCGATCTTCAAAACTTTTGTGCAGAGTTCTTGTAAGAACTGTGCAAGTTTTTAGGGAGAGGAATGATTGCTCAAACCAGATCACTAATGTCCTATGATCCACCGCTCTGCCACCAATTGTCACGATTACCTTGGTCAGGACCTGCAGCTCTCTGGCGCCCCCTTAGCATGCTGGCCAAATCTGGTATTGCCAAAGGATAAGAATGGAGCCTAGCTGCCCTAATTTATGTTGTATACTGCGGCATGTGATGTGAAAGGATGTATATATACCACCAGTTCCGGCTAGGAACGTATATATACCTCGATCCAGTCACCCTCAGGCCCACAATATCACATAAATACAAAAAACGTTATGCTGCCACCACCGATCTTTAAGGTAGACCGGGTACCTGTATGATAGCGTAAAAAAAACGAGCAGGGAGGCCGTGAGAGCTCGTTCATAGGACAAGGAGATCGAGACTAGTAAATTATAATATTTTACTCCAAAATAGGCAGTGGTTACAAAAGATTTATGAAAGAAATAGATCGTCAGTTCTTCCGTTGTTCGATAAACTCCATAGACTGCGTCTTCAGAACCAAAGGTTGAGGTTTATTCGGGTAGGAAATAATACAGAGATATATGGCAAGGCAATATGACAGGCAGGTTTCAGAATGACAGGCACGCATGGCACACAGGATGGAAAAGTGTCGCCCCGCCTGTCTAAAGCAGGGGTTTTTTATACAATTTTCTGCCATTGGATAACGTTAGTGGCCATTATCTTCAATGGATAAATAATGACCTCATCCTGACAAAGGCAATACTTATATTTCACGTAAAATATAGGTTGACATGAAAAAGCATCACTAATTTCATTACTAGCTATATACTTCACTTACATTTATCTATGTGAATTATCTCATTATGAGCTTCTGGTCTTGATCATAAAATAGCCTTATAGTCAAAGAAATCCCACAAAAAATAAGACAAATTCAGAACTGGCTTATGAACTGATTATAAATTTTGCTAAATGATCAGACCAAATCTAATTAACGTGTATCTGTTTTCTTATACAAGTTAGGCCATTGCTTATAGCTAGAAGACATGACATTTATATTTCTACTAACAGAGAAAGTTTCAAGTTACTTTTTTCAAACAGACAATATGGCCGACAGAGGCCTTGGTACCCATGGCCTCCGTCTAACAAATCCCTCTGTTGTACTTATGGTAATTTGGTAATTTACCCTGAAGTACAAATTGGCATATGAGTCTAGTCCTAATTCTCATATATGGTATTGAGGGAATGCATAATTTCGTACACTCCCTGGTCAGTAGGAGTGTTGGGAGGGACTGAAGGTACCCTTGTAAGAAGGGCCCTAACAATAGGTGTACAACCTACAAGTGAGCATGGTCTGGGAGTAAGTACCCGACCCGCACCAAGTCTCCGGTATGGTCTGATAAAAGTGGTACTATGTTTTATTACACGGGCCTGAAAGTTATTTAGTTCCTCAACATGAGCCAGATTCTTTTTGAAAAACTTTTAAACTTTTAGGTTACTACCTATTAAACACACATAGGAAAAAAACAAACAAAGTAGACAAAAAAAATCTACAGTAAATATCACCAACGTAAGAGTTCTTAAGTATTAATGAGTCCTGTTACAATCTTTCAAAAAAAAAAAAATTCAAACATTTTCTTTGTTCCATGGCTCCTAAGGTCCTATTGACAGTTCAGGTGTGGGCAAATAGTCCTAAAAAGAAGCAAAAAACACAACAAAACAAAAAAATCGTCACAGAAGTGAAAAAACCTAAAGTGTCCGAGTCCCAAGTCCCATAACAGTCTCTGAGTCCTTTGATCCGTGGCTCTCGATCTTGTTCTGTTCCCTCGGAGCTTTCACAGTCTTCCCCCTCGATCACACTGTCCGGGTCCCACTGGATGGTGTGAGATGTCATCTCCAGGGAAACAGGCGGATTCATGGATCCCGATCCAATAGGGGACCTGAAAAATAAAATAAAAGCGCAGTATCAGTTCTCACCAGCATCACTAGGATTCTCAACTGGCAGTATAACAAGCTTACATTGATCAATATGAACAATTTTAACACCTTTGTCTCTTGGCTTGCTAATCCTTAGCACTCCCAAAACAGTTGGGCCTATCACTTGTGTGATAACAAATGGGCCTTTGTAATTGGAATCCCACGGTCCATTTTTTTCCTAAGATTCTTAACCATGAGCTAAGCTCCCACAACAAATTTGGACTCATTATTTTTCTGTAGGTTCTGTGCAACTTTTAGCCATCTGAAAGGCAGCGTACTGCTGGAGATGCTGAATCTGTTGTTGGATCTGTTCAAGCCACTGATCTCTCTGTACTACAGCTTGCTGCGGGCTGGGCAGCACAATGTCACTAGGCAACAAGACAGGCATCTATCTTCCTGTCATCAGCTCAAAAAAAGAGAAATTCCTGTTGACTTTGAGGCTACAGCTCTTATTGTCAGGCAAGTGGGTCATGATTTGTCTCACTAAGTGAAGTCCATTGTCACTTTTAATTTTGGGAAGCCCCAGTGTGAAAAAACATCTTTCCACAAGAGGAGGCCGTTGTTTGTGGCAGGCAGGGCCTCAACCCATTTTGAGAAAACATCAATAATGACCAAGGCATACCTGAATCCTCCCTTTGCTCTAGGGAATGGACCAATGAAGTCAATTTGAATCGACTGCCATGGACCATCAGCCACTTGGGGATGCCACATTTTTCCTTTGTACTAGCTGTAAGAGCGCTTCTGGTTCTGGCTGAACAAAGACTGAATGATTAAATTTAATCAGAGACTTAATCATTATAGTTGGGATATATGGTAACAACTTGTCATCAACCCTTTTGTAATACAGATATTCTCCTTTATCAATGGGTATTGATTCAAGGGAGTTAAATAAAGATGCATCTCCTTGCTCTCTCTATGCTTTTAAGAGGTTGTGGAACTGAGATGCATAAGGGAGGGGCTCCTCCCGTGGTCTTCGTGTGACAGCAGAGATAGTAGCCTGTGGATATCTCTCAACGCCCATCAGGGCGGCTTCTTTGGCTGCGGAATCTACATATGCATTGCCAACGATGGGGGTCAGATGTGAGCTTTTGATGTCCTTTGATTTTACAGAAGGACCATAAATTTGGAAATTCTTTGCCTCTCTGCACAATTTGCTTGAGAATATCTGCATGCTGAAGCGGCTTGTTCTGGGAGTCTAGCATCTTCCTCTGTGCCCATACATTGAGATACAATGTCAGAGAGGAGACAACGTAAGCACTGTCGCTGAAAATATTCATGGGGTCAGTACACAAAAGAATGACTTGCAAAGCTGCCTCTAATTCAGCCCGCTGGGCGGAAAAATGTCCAGGAAGCTAATATTGCAATAAATTCTCGTTGTCAGGGAACCACAAAGCGTAACCTGTGATGTATTTGCCATCGTGCCAATACCTGGCCCCATCTATGTCTACACATGGGACATTGGTTTGAAAGTCTGCACGGAAGGGGGAGGGAACGACATGAGTCTGTTCAATTTGGCAATCATGAGACTGACCTGCATATTGCAGCAATTGTGCTAAGTGATATTTATCTCCCACTCCTACCCGCAAATCCTTATGGTGCCGTCACACCTGGCGATCTGGCCAGCGATGTCGGAAGCGATGCGCGGTTGCCCGCTCGGTTCCGACACCGCTGGCCAGCTGTCACACAGCATCGCTGCGGCCGGCGACACCGCAGCGATGCGGGCGGTGACATCGCTCGCTGGGCTGGGCTCAGCCCAGCGAGCGATCCGCAGCAACGCTGCGGTATAGGCTGGATCGCCGCCGACATCGCTCTGGCGATGTCACACGGCGCGATCCAGCCTCATCGCAGGTTGCCGGTTGACAGGTTTACGGTTCTTCCCGTAAACCTGTCAACCTGCGACCAGCGATAAAACGCGGTCGCGCCGCTCGTATACACAGCGCGACGTCGCTAGCGACATCGCTGATACTTCACTTTTTCGGCGATGCCGCT
Organism: Allobates femoralis; assembly: GCA_033576535.1. NCBI lineage: Eukaryota > Metazoa > Chordata > Amphibia > Anura > Aromobatidae > Allobates > Allobates femoralis. The sequence continues at coordinate 501,140,133 of JARQOC010000004.1, forward strand.
AGCGACGTCGGCAGGTGTGACGGCACCATAAGTCTCAAAGTCAACAATCCATTGGGCCATTCTCTGAGAATTCACACCCCAAGCTTTGCCTGTAAACAGTGTTTTTAAGGTTACATGGGGGTTCTGCAGAATCAAGGTGAAAAGCCAATTAAAGTGCATGTTTTAAATTTTCAAAAGCCTGCAGGGCGTCTCCCTCTATTGTGATAGTGGTAAACTCATTTTCAATACCTTTTAGGAGATCATACAAAGGTTTAGCAAGGCAAGCAAAAATCCTCAATAAATTCTCTGGAAAAATTCACAAGACCTAGAAACTTTCTGAGTTCTGTGATATTGATTTGGCACAGGTACAGCTTAAATGAATGTCCCCTCTTTTGAAACTGACACATTCAAATATTTAACCTCTGGTTGCATTCAGCTGTACTCTGTCCCGACTCACATTTAATATTGAGTTGGACAATGCATCACAAATATTGAACTAAATCTCTTTGTGTTCAGTTTCATCAACAATTTGAGTTCATAAATTTTAAATTAAAAAATCATTGACATATTGCAGGACTTTTTGTCTCTGCACCTCAGGGGCTCCAATACCTGTGCCAACACCCGATGGAAATAAATTGGACTAGAATAAAACCCTTGGGGCAAGCGTGTGAACAGGTATTGGACATTTTCAAAGCTAAATGCAAAATGGAGAGCTGACTCAGGTGTAATAGGTACGCAGAAAAAGCCATTCGCAATATTCAAACGAGAAAAAAAAAAACTGACATTCACTCCTCAGCAGTGACATCACTTCAGGGACCGAGATGTGCTGCTGAGGGGTGTATTTGTTTACAAGTCTTAAATCCATGACCATGTGATAGCTACCATCCTCTTTTTTTACAGGCAGGATTGGGCTGTTGCACGGGGAGGGGGGCCCGTACAATCACGCCCTGTTGTTCCAATTCACTGACAGCAATCCTTATGTAAGGAATTGCTTCCTCAGGAATACGGTATTGGCGCTGAAAGGGTGGTAGACGGTCGCTGTCAATCTTAATTAAAATTTGCATCAGTCCACAATCTGTATGTTTTGAAACCCATAAATGAGGAAAAGATTGCACCAATCCATGTTTCAAAGCAGTGTCTGCAACATTTATCTCAGGCATGTCATCATCATCAACTGAGCACAAACTAGCAACGGTTAATTTATGACTGTGACATTTTCACCTCTGCAGCATCCATAATAACTGAACAAACAGTAGTTCCTTTGTCACGCCATAAGACCTTATTACACAAATCAACAATGATACCCATAGCTGACAACACATCTGTCCCAATAATGGACTACCTCAATTGCGGATTGCGGATTGATCCAAAATTCACACCGAATGCCTCTGCACTTCGATGTCCCCGTGTCCTGAAATCTCAGGTTTACTGGACAACTCCTCCTCGCCTGTATACAGGAGCCCTCAAATCCCACTAAAGTTGTGGTGTCTGGCAGCCCGGGGCGAGCTGCAATTTGTGTCCTGTTACTGAAACAGAGGCTCCTGTATCAATTAAAAAGCTTTCCCAAATTTGACCCTCTATTCTCCCTCTGACATAAAGTCGTCCATCTCGGCCTAGGGATAATTTTGCCAAGAGGTACAGGGGAACAGGGGGGTTCAAAGCATCAATCAGTACCGGCAGTAGGAAGCCCCAAAAAAAAATCCACCAACCTCACCGGCCCACTGCTGTCACCTCCGAGCCGGACAGATCGCTTGAAAGAGCCATTTCCTCGTCCCCCCCAGCTCCTGAATCAGTGGAGCATAAGGGTGGGAGGAATTCTTCCCGGAGGGGGATGAGCTCTCCTCACAGCATGGATCTGTCCACTGGGATAGACAAGAGTTGCATAATTGGGTGACGGGGCAAAAGGCTCCCGAAAAACAGGGTTAACTATCTGAGGACCATTGTACTGCTGGCACGGTTTGGGGCCGTTAACCGCTGGCTGTCCACGGTTCTTAACAACAGGATCCTCATACGGATCTCGGGACATTGTAGAGGTAGGCTGCTGCACCTGTGGATCATCCCTGGGAGCTAAATGGGAACACTGACGTCTAAGATACCCTGATTGCCCACAAGGATAACATACAAGAGGACCCATGGAGTTCCGAGGGGTTTCTGCCGACTGGGACCAGCCCGCTTTCGGCAGTTGATCATAACCCCCAGGAAGTCCTGGTCTCCTGTCATCAGCAGATGCCATTCGGGCAGGGCGATATGCAAAAACATTTGCATCATCGCCCTTAGTCTAGGATGGCATTTTCCCTAACAATGGTTACCAATGCCCTAATTTTGTCCTCCACAAATTTAGCATTATGTAAAATCCCTAACTTGCAAAACCTTTCCAAGGATTCTCTACAATCTGTTCCATCAGATCATAATCATCTTTCTGATCTATTCTATCAAAAAATACTTATCAAACGTTACATATCAGGCAGCCCATCTTCTAATTCTAAGATAATTTCCTTTCCTGATTCTAAAGGATTCTAACAACCATGGATGGATTTTCTTCCTCCCTTCTGTCTGCCTGCAGCCGCTGTATCTCATACCCCTCCCTTTGTGATACTACTACTCCTGTCATTGTATCAGTAGCTGCTGTGTTCTCTCCATACACTGCTCCACTGCCCCTCCCTGTGTAACCACATTAACGTACTGTCTTTGAAGCTGTCTATCACTAGCCTGAACTGAGCTATAACTAACTTACACAAAGCCGCTATTCGGCTGCCCTTTCTGCTAATAATGTCTTCTTGTCAAGATGTCTACTTTCTTCTGTAAACCACTGCATACAATTTAACCAAGTGGTTCAGCGTTAACCTCTTCTAGCTATGGGGTTTCAGCGTGCCTGTCAGTCTGCTCCCTCAGCCATTAAATAGTGGTGGGAGCACAAGGACGACTTTATAAATTGCCTTAATATCAAGTTATTGCAAAAGTTAGATACTCACACCTTGATTATGGAAGACACGTGCGCGCTTTGGTCAACCAGAAGAGGTGTAGCCACATGTTCAGCCTCACTCGTTACGTTGCCAAGCGTCTCCTTCTCCGTCTTTATCACCCTCGGCGTTAATCTGCACGTCCTTGTATAACTCACATAGAGGCACTTATTCTTAGTTACTCAGGGTAGACAGGAGCGCAAATGAGAGATTCTCAGCGGCTGATTTCCTTAATGCGATTTCACGTGATGCATCACGCTTTTTAGCAAAAAAGGCAAAAAAAAAAAGAAAAAAAAAAAGTCCATTCCTCACCCTCTCACCCCTTTGGTTCACAGCTTTACTTGCAGGAATCTTCTAGGTTCTTCAGAAAGGATATAGGGTCATCTCCCCCCTTTCGACCGGGCTGTAGCTCGCAATTTGAAAGAAATAGATCGTCAGTTCTTCCGTTGTTCGATAAACTCCATAGACTGCGTCTTCAGAACCAAAGGTTGAGGTTTATTCGGGTAGGAAATAATACAGAGATGTATGGCAAGGCAATATGACAGGCAGGTTTCAGAATGACAGGCACGCATGGCACACAGGATGGAAAAATGTCGCCCCGCCTGTCTAAAGCAGTGTTTTTTTTATACAATTTTCTGCCATTGGATAACGTTAGTGGCCATTATCTTCAATGGATACATAATGACCTCATCCTGACAAAGGCAATACTTATATTTCACGTAAAATATAGGTTGACATGAAAAAGCATCACTAATTTCATTACTAGCTATATACTTCACTTACATTTATCTATGTGAATTATCTCATTATGAGCTTCTGGTCTTGATCATAATATAGCCTTATAGCCAAAGAAATCCCACAAAAAATAAGACAAATTCAGAACTGGCTTATGAACTGATTATAAATTTTGCTAAATGATCAGACCAAATCTAATTAACGTGTATCTGTTTTCTTGTACAGGTTAGGTCATTGCTTATAGCTAGAAGACATGATATTTATATTTCTACTAACAGAGAAAGTTTCAAGTTACTTTTTTCAAACAGACAATATGGCCGACAGAGGCCTTGGTACCCATGGCCTCCGTCTAACAATTTACAAGATATTACATAAGAGACAATTTACATGTATGAATAAACAGTTATAAAAATAAAAGGAATAAAGTAAGAAAGTTCAGACCTAGTCACGCATGGGTAATCGTAGTCCGTGGGGGGGCCGCTCCCCAGAAAGGTAGTATTCCACCACACAGCTGGAAATCTGGCTATGTCAGGCCCCTTGGATGGAATGACTCAAAAATGCCTTCTTTGCTTTTATTAAACCAGGGGGAATCTGTGACCCCCCCTCGCAAAGTGAGCCCTCCTTTGTGGGCGTGTCTGCTGAGACCTCCTCTTTCACCATACTTAATAAATCCCCATCCTACATATCTGGGGATGGGGTTGGCTCACAATTATGATCTATAACTCATATTTCATGTCTGGTAATTCTGAGAAGTTTGATACCAAATATGACCTCCTTGTGATATTTAGAATGGCAGCAATCCATTCCCTGGTTCCTGAACGTGGTATAACTGTACAAAACACATCATTAAATGCGCCAAACGGTAAATAACCTGAAAATATGAATTCTGCGTTTGTGGCATGAAAAGATCTTCTTAAATTCGATATTGAAAACACTGTAAGCTTAGACAAAGGATTTTCTTTAGGAACAGATCTTGGTTGAAACCTGTAAGCTCGGCCCCCTCCCCCAGGTATTTACGATCCAGCTTAGGCTGGGGGGATGCTGGAATTGTATGTATGTAAGCTGCACACAAACCAACAAAGGGAGGAGGGATGGGGGAGCTAGATCTGTCTCTGCAGAAAAAATCATGAGCAATATCATCCATTCATGACAGTGGCCATCACCACGGCTCGACGTGTCAGTGAACTTCAGGCTTTCTCCATCCTTGACCCCTACCTTAAGGTCCTGGATGACAGGACCGTTCTCCGTCTGGATATTTCGATCCTTCCGAAGGTGTTTTCCGATTTTCACCGTTCCCAAGAAATCGTCTTGCCTTCTTTCTGCCAGAATCCTCAGAACGAGAAGGAACGGGAGTTTCATCTGTTGGATGTCCGCCGTACTGTCCTCTTCTACCTCCAACTAACGCAGTCCTGGCAGATCAATTCCAATCTATTTGTGCAATTTGGTGGTCAAAATAAGGGAAAGAAGGCGTCTTGTAGTACGATCGCCACGTGGATCAAGAACGCCATCTCCGAAAGTTATTCTTGCCAGGCCCTTGCTCCTCTGGACAAGTTGAAGGCTCATTCCACACGTGCCATTTCTGTCTCTTGGGCTGAGCATGCGGACGCATCCATCGAGCAAATCTGTAAGGCCGCCACCTGGTCTTCCATTCACACCTTCACCCGTCACTATCGTTTGAAAATCCTTAAGCATTCGGCTCTGACATTTGGACAGAAAGTCCTTCAAGCCATGGTCCCTCCCTGATTTTTTGGCTTTGCTATTACTCGTGAGGGCTGTCGTGGTGGATGGGATGAGAAAACCGAATTAGACCTACCGGTAATTCTTTTTCGGGGAATCCACCACGGCAGCCCAAGTAATTCCCTCCCTTTTTTGACATTTTTCTTCTCGTTCCTCCTTGTGTAAGTGGTTCTTGGTACTTTATTTCTAGGGGTCCTTGTTAAACACTGGTGTGAGGAGGTTGGGAGGGGCTATTTAACCTCTTTGTGTTCCTGCCCCTATTAGGGCCGAGAGGCAACCTCCTGAGGGCTGTCTTGGTGGATTCCCCGAAAAAGAATTACCGGTAGGTCTAATTCGTTTTTTTTATTTTGTCGTAATTGTATCAGAGCTTGCGTCTCATGCTTGGATAAATTGTGTTTAATTTTTAAATCACCTCTATCAATCCTCATCCTCATGTTATTTATGTCGTTTGCAACCAATGATGAAGAAGTTTCAACTGCATGATAATGCCTGGGTGGGCAAAAGGAGCTGAGTATGCAGAGATTTAAATTCTGTAAAGTGATAGTGGGGTCAGGTGGTGAGATGCAGGAAGAGTGTCACCAATCTTATCATCTTTATCAAAATGTACCCTCAATCTCAATTTACTGAAAAGCGCTGTAAGTCCTGGTTAAGAATAAATGAAATGCATCAAATTTAGGTAAAGGACTAAAAGTTAACCCTTTTTGCAATAAAAAAAGGAAAAAGTGTCCACTGAAGAAGGTGTTTTACTGAAACGCGTCTCACAACGGGCTTTGGCCTCAGGATGCTTTTATTTATGTTGTGAGTTTTGCCAAAATAAAGTTTCTTATCATTGGATACGGGTGCCAGCTCCCACTTTTTCTTTGGTTTAATTCTGGCGGTGGCCGGCCGCTGCTGAGCACCCGACCTGGATCACAGTTGAAGGAGGGGTGAGCATTTTCCCTTCCTCCTCTCTTGGATTTCCTTTTTGCAACAGTTGTAAATCAATAGGTGATAGGGTACAAGATGAAATATTAAACACTATATTCTCCATACCTGGGAACGGAGTTGCATAGGATGACGTCTGCCCCCTTGGCCTCTTCCCCCTCCTCGTCTCCTCTCAGGAACCTTCTTGGAGGTCCTAAAAAATGTCCATGAAGAAAGGCATAATCTATGCTATCCAAGCTACTACCAGAGACATATGGGTCATAGTGTGGTGGATACCATGGGTTAGGTGGCTCCGGATTACGCCACCGATTGACTGTTCTTCATGTAGTCCTCAAGACCCCTATTGAATTTTTTCCGCTTTCTCTCCTGAATGGTCTTCCGGAATTCTGTAATAACTTTATTTGTCTTAGTTCTTAGACTGTTGAATTCACTGTTGGACATAGATCCCTTGAGTTGTTCCTCAACCATTTTGATGTTGTCTTTGAGAGTGGAGACCTCATTTTGTAAAAAAGGGTAATTAAGTCCAAAGAACATTTGTTCAAGATTCCCTCAAAGTGTTTGCAATGCTCTGCATTATCATTGAACAACGTAGGTCTGAGATTTACACGAAGACCTCTGGGGATCTTTTTTTGCCTCAGATATTCAGAAAGTGTTGCCAGGTGAAGTTCCAATGCAGTATGGCGTCTTAAGTTCTTTTTCATAGTCCCTGTTTTGGATGTCTTCAGGAGAAAGATTAAAAAATTGGGTGGAGGCAATCACTCTGGCTAATATGGTCGAGGATTCATTCTCACCATATCACACAAGTGGGGTTGCCATAGATGCAATTTGTTGGGAGCCCAAGCTAAAAAAGTCAATAGAAAATAGAATAGAACTTGGCTCACCAATTAGGGCTAATGGCCACTTTACACGCGGCAACAGAAATATAGAAACCGGCAGGTGTCGGAGACAATTGTACCTTTTACCTTCAAAACACCTTTAAGTGGCTGCGTGTAATTCAGGTATCTGCAAGGTGTTTTGACGGTAAAAGGTACAATTGTCTCTGACATCTGCCGGTTTCTATCTTCCTGTTGCCGTGTGTAAAGTGGTCATAAAGGGTGCTCAGAGACGAAAACGTCAATATATCAAAAATTAGCTCTGGCACACCAATCAAAGATTAAAAAAATAGTCCCACAATGAGAAATTCTGCAGAAGGTTTTGCTCTTTATTCACAGTGATCACAGAAAACAAGCCAAAAATAAAACGTTTTCAGCCCTGGTGGGCTTTCCTCAGTATTTGTAAGGCTAACATCATATTACATGTGAAGAAAAAGAGAAAGAGTTTTTCTTTTGTGCTTTATATGTAACTAGCTGTGAACCCGATGCAAATGCATCGGGATTCTAGAACGTACGTTAATTTGATTATAGTAGTTATAGCTGTTAGCCTGATACAAATGCATCGGGTGTCTAGAATATGTTTATTGTTTTTTTAAAGATTTTTAAATAATAATCCAATTATTCCAATGACATCTTTACAGCAACTACATATATTTGTATTGTTGATATCATATAAGGAAAATTGAACAATTATGTTGTAAGGGTCTTAGAACACAAAGTAGCAATACTTATTAATGCGTCAATCATTAGAATTGATGAATTAATAATAGTAATATGTGTATCAGCCAGTTTGTGTCAGCCCACCAATCGCGTCAAGATGCCCTTACGCCTGGTGAGTCCTAATCTAACTAATTCCGAATTGATATTATTTAAATATGTTTTATGGCTGGATTTGTCTTAGATTTTTTGAGGATCATGTGGTAAATAAATAAATGTTATAAATTGATACAAAAGGAGTTACCAACTACAAACTTGCAGCAATGTCCACGCAATAACTAAAAAACTTGTAGTTAACCTGCGGTAAATGAAGTGAACGTGGCTTTGGCAGGTGCATAACATGCATCCACTAAGTAAGCACAGATGACTGTAGTTGATGTGGATGACACTGTCGCAACTATGTTCTCTGCACAAACCGCAAGTGAAGTACAAATTGCATACATGCAGTCATGAAAATTACAGCAAGTATGTTGTTGGTGAGTCCTTCATGATCAATTATTATCATTTAGTATATTCCTCAATAATGTGAAAAAAATCTAAGAAAAATGGCATGATAGAATCTAATGAATAATTTATTTTTGTCCCTATCTATCTAAACATGTGTAACACACCTTGCTAATGAGATGTGTGTGAACAGCCATCCCACCCGTCTCTTAGCTGTTCACAAAAACCTCTCCCTGTAAAGAATGAGAATGAAATCTCTCAGCACATATAGTGCTGGAGCTTGAAATAGTGGTTTCTATCACCCACTGTAGAAATGTGGATGATACACATCTCTCATATTATTTTAAATGTGTGTTCACAAAAATATAGTAGAAATCAGTATATAAAAGAATAAAATGTGAAACAGTAAAATTTTTTTTTTTTTTCAAAAGATAAATAAACGGAAGAATAGTCATAGGGAAGAGTTCAGTGCAAAATATTCTTGTAGACAATATTTTTGGTAAATACTTTGTCACTGTTAGGCAGCAATTTTCCTTGGATTGGAGTGTCCACCACTTTCACTTTTACATTAGATCGTCTTCTCACTCTTGAAAAAGCCACATACAATTGCCCATGTCCAAAAACAGGTTCTGGCAAAAAAATCCCTACTTTCTCAAGTGTTTGTCCTTGGGATTTGTTTATTGTCATGGCAAAAGCTGGCTTCAGAGGAAATTGGCGACGTCTTAACTTAAAAGGCAAGCCGGTTTCTGATGGGCACAAATCAATCCTGGGAATGAAAACCACATTTCCTCCAGCAGACCCAGTAATGACTTTTGCTTGAATCATGTTGGCAAACAAACCGGTGACAATTAAGCGAGTCCCATTACAAAGACCTTTTCGGCTGTTGAAGTTCCTCAAAAGCATTACAATGGTGCCAATTTTTAATTTCAGACGATGAGATGGCATCCCCGTGGGTGTAAGTGAATTTAAAAACTCAACAGGGTATTGCTCTGGGTCCTCTGTCTCGTCCGGATCAATGGAATCATCACTAATGTATTCTGTGTACTCTCCAGCAATGCAATCCATGATCTTAGAGTTGACCTGATCCACATCATCATTTTTGGGGCAAAGAATGGCATGTGATGCTGCTGTATTAATGCTTTCATTGTCATTGACATCAATTACAATGTTTTCACCAAAAATGTCAAATATTAGTGAGCCTGTGCAAATCATATCTTCAGGGATTTCTATAACATCATCTCCAAGGTTATAAGAATTGGTCAATTGTCCATTTCCCAGCTGAAGTATCCAATTGCTGTATTCTGGATCAACAGAGCGCATGTTGTCAAGTAGTGGCAATTGAGTGAAAATCTGCCATTGTCTGGAATATTTAATGCAGCTCTCTACGATATCAGTTCGTGTTCCATGAGGAATAATAGGAAGACACTGACGAAAGTCTCCTCCCAGAACAATGACTTTCCCTCCAAAGGGTGTTTTATTTTTCTTCGAGATATCTTTGGTCATAACATCCTTTAATAGTTGGTCAATGACATGCAGTGCGTATTTAGATAGCATAGTGGATTCATCAATAATGAAAAGTTTAGTATTCTTCAAATGGTGTGCAGCATCAGTATCATTTTTGATTCTTGAAACAGATGTTTCATTGATTGGAATAGGTATCCCGTAAAGTGAATGGATGGTTCTTCCTCCTTCCAATAAGTTGGCTGCAATCCCAGTACTGGCAGCAGGTGACACAGTTTCTCCTTCTCCTCTTATTTGACGAATTAACAAATCATACAAATATGTTTTCCCACTGCCACCTGGGCCATCAATGAAAAAGCACTTAGCTTGCTGACTTGTATCCTGTAATGCTTCATTTATGGCATTATAGGCCAAAAGTTGTTGTTCATTTAAAGTTTCTTTCGTTTCTTGGGCTCTTCTAAACTCCTCCTCTTTGTTGTATTGTGGTTGTAGTTGTTGTTTTCTTTTGGGGCGTGGTAGATTAAAATCTGTAAAGCTTTTGCCATGAAATTTTAACACATTTTGAACATCTGTCATTGCATAGCCTTCACAATCCTCACAGTCCTCATTGTTAGGGTGATATGCATGGCAGTAGTCTTCAATAAAATCTTTTTTAAATTCTTGCCACAACTCCAATGGATGAGCAGGAGGACCAAAGATACATATGTAAGCAAACATATCCCGAAGCTGTGCAGGCATGTTTAGAACACAGCCATCCAGTAAGGTATTTCGCCAAACACTGTCATCCAAAAGTAATCCAAGGGCTATTGCTGCCTGTTTAAAAGTTGGGTACTCGACTTCATTAACAGTCTTAATGTGCTCAAAACTTGTTGCTCCTTTTACATGTAGTAACAACAACCGTAAATAGTAGCGTTCTTCATCTTTCATACTGACCGTATACATTCTTCCAATGACTGTTGTTCCACGTTTCTGCCTAATTTCCCATGCACCAGCTTTCCAGACATAGTGCTCAGGAATTTGGCGGTAGAAGTATTCATGAGCATGTGGGTCATTCTGATTCAGTTCAAAGTAGGCCATAAGAGTTGATTTTCTATGCGTCATGGCAGCAATGTTCTCTACAGAAGCATCTTCATGAAAATAAAGTGGTTGTGACTGTGGCAGATGTACGGCAAGGCGAACAATGCTGTGTGATTGTTTATGCATTGGATAGGCAAAAATTCTCCAAGCTGCCTCCGGTGCACTGACGTATCTTGAATCCATAAATTGGTGAGGTTCATCATGTTGTATGTTTGTTTGACAAATTTCCAGATTGGCTTTATCATGCCCTTTGTAAACATATTTGAATAAATACTTGACACTTTGAATGGACGCACAGATTTCCACATTTATATGACACTTATACTTTAATAGTAGGAAAGGGTTATAGGGAACAACCCAAGAATTATCAACCATGTGAGAACGTTGTGTAAATGAAGGTCCTGCATTGCGTTGATAAGTTGGGTAGGCATCGTGTGCTATTAGAGTTTTTGGTTGGAAATCTTTTGGGAATCCTTTTTTACACTTTCCAACATCCATACATGGAGAATTGGGGTTGAATTGTCCACAGGGTCCATGAATCATATGTTGCATCACAATTTGATGGAGCACAGGATACTCGGATGGATCAGGAATTTCTGCCCAAACAGTACGATCGACATCAAGCTCAGTGCGTAATTTGGAATTGCTATCCAGAATAATCAAAATGTGAGCATGTGGTAGTCCCCGCTTTTGAAATTCTATTACATGAACCATTGCACAAATCTTGCCAAATAATCCACTGTTTATATCTTTTAATAGGGCTTCTAATTTTATTTTGAAGACACGGGCGACTAAATCCGGTCTGTGTTCCACCCTCTGCCATGGTTCTAAATTGTGGATAATCTCGCTCCATTTGGGATTACAGGTCATTGTTATAAAAAGATCTGGGCGTCCAAATTTTGTAACAATAGCCATGGCATCTTGATAACGTTGCTGCATATTTCTTGGACTACCTTCAAACGACGATGGTAAAATGACCGTCTTGCCAATGGGAATTCCTTTTTCGAAAGATTTTCTTTGCAGATGTTCCTGTAGTACGCAATAGTCCTCCACTTTTAAATCTTTTTGATGTTGACGTATAAAATTTAAGCGATTAGCCTCAATTTTATATACGCATCCACTAAATACTGTTGCGTTAGTTTTCCACCATTTAGAATAGGATTGAACCCAGGACGTACAGATAGCAAATAACAGTAATACTGCAATTGTGTAATTCTCCGTGGATTTTCACCTTGATGCTTCAGTCCCTCATGCCAGCCTTGTTCTCCATGCGGAAAAAATAACGGATACAGTAAAGCATCTAAATTACTGTGGAGAATACTGACTTGCTGTGTTTTTGGGGCTAAAGGATTGTTTGGGTCAGGTTTGAGATGAATTAAAATGTCTCTATTGAAGGGTGGCTCTCCTTCGGCATTTTCAAAGACCACAGCAACTTCATTAACAATTGGTTTATTATAACGTCTTGGGTCTTGTTCTCGATCCTGTTTAAGAGCCATGATGATATTAGGCATGACAGTACCATTTTCAATTGCCTTCTCCTGTTCCTCTTGTTCAACAAAACGTAACATTTTGTATGCGGAAACAAAAGGATTGATGCGATCTAATAAGTTAGCAATGAGCCGCATCAATTTAGGATGACATTTTTTATTTTCGTCACACTGTAAACGTTGGTCATTAGCAGTGGCAGTATCTAAAATGTAGAGTTGGGCATAAGCAGGAGCTTGATCTGGAGCAGGATGTAGTGTTCCAGTACGGTGATAAATTTGGCCATGAATCCTGAAGCAATAAGGGCCATGTCCAGTTGGAGGAGCAATACTTGCACCCATAGAAGCAAAACCAAAGGAACTATTAATACTTCTGATGTTATCCATCATATTCCGACTGTATGGACTCTGACCTTTAAGAATACATTCCAACATCTCTGGATATTGAGGTAACGGAACCTTGACCTTCCCCTTGTGACAACAGAGAGTATACTGTTTATCCGATGGCATCTCATCCATGAAATGTCGAGCTTCACAATGGTTACATATGAATATCATAGAGCCACAGGTAAGTTCCACAATGCCAAAATCACTATCTGTAAATCCAGGTGGATATGAAGAGGGAGGTGTAGGTAGGTAAATACGATGTTGTTTCTGCAAACCGACATAGATCAGACGTTGAAGTAATAAAGCAGAAAAAGAGTCATGATCCACTTGTGTAACAGTAGAAGACGTCTTTTTGCGGTGTGTACGACGTGAGCCAGCACTTTTGCGTAAGCGGCTCTGTTTGGATTGTGAAGACTCCTGAGCAATTTGTGCCTCCAAAGGAGTTTGTTCTTGTTCAACGCGAAAACGTTTTGTGCGTGACGTCTCCTGAGCACAATGTTTACGCTTTGCTGTTGCTTTGCGCGGTGATGAAACTTGAGGAATTGTGCTACTTTCATCCGGTGAACTGCTAGAAAGAGCTAGAGCAAACTGTAGTACTGGTGAGCTTACAGTTGGATCAGCAGACTGTAGTACTGATGAGGTTACTGTCTGATCAGCACACTGAGTTAGATCAGCAGAGTATTGTACAGGTGAGCTTGCAGTTTGATCAGCAGACTGTTGTACTGATGAGGTTACTGTCTGATCAGCAGAGTGATGTACTGGTGGTGTTACTTTTTTTTTTGACGGCGTTGACGTTCCTTCTGAGCTTTTTTGCCCAAGCGTAGTTGTTTTTGTTCCAGCGACTCCGTTGCAATGCGTTGCTTATACTCAGCTTTAGACTTATCCAAACGACATTGTCGCTCTTCTTCAGTTTCCTTAGCACGTGTCTTACGCATCCATACGGCTTTGTACCCGCCAACATCCTTGCTAGTATCCTTTGAAGTCATGTTAGGACATACAAAGGTAATACTATGCTTGGAGAGGTATAGGTACGTAAGAGCTTTTACAAAAGCTTTTTGGGAGAAAAGAATTCTTGAAAAGTATAGAATAATTATTAAGGAAAACAATAAGTTCCAGATAGACAATGAACATATTTAAATATCATGTTTTGTATGTCGTTATAATGTACCCTACGACGTATTACAAAGATATAGACATGTTTCTCATTAATATCAATAATAGTAAGAGGTGACTGAATACTTAAGGACATCGAATGTGCATACATAATACCAATAGCATGAATACCAATACCATCATCAATACCATCATCCATACCATCATCCATACCATCATCCATACCATCATCCATACATCATCATAACATCATCAATAACATCATCAATAACATCATCAATAGCATCATCAATAGCAATAATATTAGCAATAGCATTATTATTAACAGTAATAGCAGTATTATGATCATTAATAACAGTATTAATAACATTAATAGCAGTATTAATACTATTACCAGCAGTATGAATAGAGTAATAGCATTATAAATACCATTAATAGCATTAGTATTAGCATTAATAGCATTAATAATAGCATTAATAGCAATATTATTTGAATTCATAGCATTATTATTACTATTAACAGCATAAATATTAGCATTAATAGCATAATTATTAACATTAATAGCATTAATAATAGCATTAATAGCAATATTATTTGCATTAATAGCATTATTATTACCATTAATAGCATAATTATTAGCATTAATAGCATAATATTACATTAATAGCATATATTAACATTAATAGCAATATTATTTGCATTAATACATTATTTTAAATTACATAATAGCATAATACATAATATTAGCATTAATAGCATAATTATTACATTATAAATAGCATTAATACAATATAGCATTATAGCATAATATTAGCATTAATAGCATATTATTGCATTATAGCATTATTATTACATTAATAGCATAATTATTAGCATAATAGCATAATTATACATATTAATAGCATTAATATAGCATTAATAGCAATATTATTTGCATTAATAGCATTTATTACCATTAATAGCTAATTATTAGCATTAATAGCATAATATTAGCATTAATAGCATATATTAGCATTAATAGCATATTGATTAATAGATAATTACCATTAATAGCATATATTAGATTATAGCATTAATTACATTAGATATAATTAGCATTAATAGCAATATTATTATTATAGCATTAATTACATAATAGCATAATTATTAGCATTAATAGCATAATTATTAACATTAATAGCATAATTATAGCATTAATAGCATAATTATGCATTAATAGCATTAATTATACCATTAATAGCATAATTATTAGCATTAATAGCATAATTATTACATTAATAGCATAATTATTAGCATTAATAGCATAATATTAGCATTAATAGCATAATTATTAGCATTAATAGCATTATATTACATTAATAGCATAATTATTAGCATTAATAGCATATATATTAGCATTAATAGCATAATTATACATTAATAGCATAATAATAGCATTAATAGCAATTATTTGATTAATAGCATTATTATTACATTAATAGCATAATTATTAGCATTAATAGCAGAATTATTAACATTAATAGCATAATTATTAACATTAATAGCAATTATTATTGCATTAATACATTATATTACATTAATAGCATAATTATTAGCATTAATAGCATAATATTAGCATTAATAGCATAATTATTAGCATTAATAGTATAAATATTACATTAATAGCATAATTATTAGCATTAATAGCATAATATTAGCATTAATAGCAATATTATTTGCATTAATAGCATTATTATTACCATTAATAGCATAATTATTAGCATAATACATAATTATTAACATTAATAGCATAATAATAGCATTAATAGCAATATTATTTGCATTAATAGCATTATTATTACCATTAATAGCATAATTATTACATATAGCATAATTATAGCATAATAACTTAACATATATAGCATTATAGCATATTATTAGCATTAATAGCATTAATATTGCATTAATAGCATAATTATTAGCATTAATAGCATAAATATTAGCATTAATAGCATAATTATTAACATTAATAGCATAATAATAGCATTAATAGCAATATTATTTGCATTAATAGCATTATTATTACATTAATAGCATAATTATTAGCATTAATAGCATAATTATTACATTAATAGCATAATATTAGCATTAATAGCAATATTATTTGCATTAATAGCATTATTATTACCATTAATAGCATAATTATTAGCATTAATAGCATAATTATTACATTAATAGCATATTATTAGCATTAATAGCATAAATATTAGCATTAATAGCATAATTATTAGCATTAATAGTATAATATTACCATTAATAGCATAATTATTAGCATTAATAGCATAAATATTAGCATTAATAGCATAATTATTAACATTAATAGCATTAATAATAGCATTAATAGCAATATTATTTGATTAATAGCATTATTATTACCATTAATAGCATAATTATTAGCATTAATAGCAGAATTATTAACATTAATAGCATAATTATTACATTAATAGCAATATTATTTGCATTAATACCATTATGATTACCATTAATAGCATAATTATTAGCATTAATAGCATAAATATTAGCATTAATAGCATAATTATTAGCATTAATAGTATAAATATTATCATTAATAGCATAATTATTAGCATTAATAGCATAAATATTAGCATTAATAGCAATATATTTGCATTAATAGCATTATTATTACCATTAACAGCATAATTATTAGCATGAATAACATAATTATTAACATTAATAGCAGTAATAATAGCATTAATAGCAATATTATTTGCATTAATAGCATTATTATTACCATTAATAGCATAATTATTACATTAATAGCATAATTATTAGCATTAATAGCATATATATTAGCATTAATAGCATATAATTATATTAGCATTAATAGTATTAATATTACCATTAATAGCATAATATTAGCATTAATAGCATAATATTACATTTAATAGCAATTAAATTATCATATAAGCATTAATAGCAAATTATTGCTTAATAGCATTTATTACCATTAATAGCATAATTATTAGCATTAATAGCATAATTATTAACATTAATGAATTATTACATAATGCAATATATGCATATACATTATATTACATTAATAGCATAATTATTAGCATTAATAGCAAATATTAGCATTAATAGCATAATTATTAGCATTAATAGTATAAATATTAGCATTAATAGCATAATTATTAGCATTAATAGTATAATATTACCATTAATAGCATAATTTAGCATTAAAGCATAATATTACATTAATCATAATTATTACATAATAGCATTAATAATAGCATTAATAGCAATATTATTTGCATTAATAGCATTTTATTACCATTAATAGCATAATTATTAGCATTAATACAAATTATTAACATTAATAGCATAATATTAGCATTAATAGCAATATTATTTGCATTAATACCATTATGATTACCATTAATAGCATAATTATTAGCATTAATAGCATAAATATTAGCATTAATGCATAATTATTAGCATTAATAGTATAAATATTATCATTAATAGCATAATTATTAGCATTAATAGCTAAATATTACATTAATAGCATATTATGCATTAATAGCAATATAAACATATTTTAGTATACTAATTATTAACATTAATAGCATAATAATAGCATTAATAGCAATATTATTTGCATTAATAGCATTATTATTACCATTAATAGCATAATTATTACATTAATAGCATAATTATTACATTAATAGCATAAATATTAGCATTAATAGCAATATTAGCTTTAATTAATTAAGCATATTATTAGCATTAAAGCATAATATTAGCATAATAGCATAATTTATACATATATAGCATTAATAATAGCATTAATAGCAATATTATTTGCATTAATAGCATTATTATTACCATTAATAGCATAATTATTAGCATTAATAGCATAATTATTAACATTAATAGCATAATTATTAGCATTAATAGCAAATATTATTTGCATTAATACCATTATATTACCATTAATAGCATAATTTTAGCATTAATAGCATAATATTACATTAATAGCATAATTATTAGCATTAATAGATAAATATTAGCATTAATAGCATAATTATTAGCATTAATAGTTAATATATAGCCATTAATAGCATAATTATTTGCATTAAAGCATAAATATTAGCATTAATAGCATAATTATTAACATTAATAGCATTAATAATAGCATTAATAGCAATATTATTTGCAATTAATAGCATTATTATTACCATTAATAGCATAATTATTAGCATTAATAGCAGAATTATTACATTAATAGCATAATTATTAGCATTAATAGCAATATTTTGCATTAATACCATTATGATATTACCATTAATAGCATAATTATTAGCATTAATAGCATAAATTTAGCATTAATAGCATATTATTAGCATTAATAGCATAAATATTAGCATTAATAGCATAATTATTAGCATTAATAGCATAAATATTAGCTTTAATAGCACTATTATTTGCATTAATAGCATTATTATTACCATTAACAGCATAATTATTAGCATGAATAGCATAATTATTAATATTAATAGCATTAATAATAGCATTAATACCAATATTATTGCATTAATAGCATTCTTATTACCATTAATAGCCTAATTATTAGCATTAATAGCATAATAATTAGCATTAATAGCATTAATAATAGAATTAATAGCAATATTATTTGCAGTAATAGCATTATTATTACCATTAATACCATAATTATTAGCATTAATAGCATAATTATTAGCATTAATAACATAAATATTAGCATTAATAGCATAATTATTAGCATTAATAGCATTATTATTAGCACTAATAGAATTATTAATAGCATTAATAAAATTAATAATACAATTAATAACATTTATTTTTTTTTATTATTTTTATTTATTATTTATTATTTTTTATATTTTTTTATTATTTTTAATTATTTTTTTTTATTATTAAATTTATTATTTATTTAAAGTGAGCCTGAGGCAGAGACCCAGTTCTCCTTCAGGTCCGCTGAAAGGGCTGATATTATTAGCATATATTTTTTTTTTTATTATTATTTTTATTGAATTATTTATTATTTTTAATTTTTTTTTAAATTATTTTTTAATTATTTTTCAATTATTTTTTTTATTATTAAATTTATTATTTATTTAATGTGAGCCTGAGGCTGAGACCAAGTTCTCTTTCAGGTCCGCTGAAAGGGCTCATCTTATTAGCATGTATTTATTTTTTTTATTATTCTTTTTAATTTAATTATTTATTATTTTTTTATTATTTTTTAATTATTTTTTAATTATTTTTTTTATTATTAAATTTATTTGTTCCCATTAAAATACATTAGCGGTGTGTCGGCGATTTTATGGCCGGCCACCTGGTTCTATTTGTCGGCCCTAAAATCGCGGACACACCACTAATGCATGTCTATGGGCAGTCAGCTCGATTTCTGATTGGTCGCTCTCTGCTGACGCCGACCAATCAGAATTCGAGGTCACTGCCCATAGACATGCATTAGCGGTGTGGCTGCGATTTTAGGGCTGACAAATAGAACCAGGTGGGCGGCCATAAAATCGCCGACACACCGCTAATGTATTTAAATGGGAACAAATAAATTATAATAATAAAAAAAATAATTATAAAAAATAATAAAAAAATAAATTAAAAATAATAAATAATTCAATAAATAAATAATAATTAAAAAATTAAATATATGCTAATTATATCAGCCCTTTCAGCGGACCTGAAAGAGAACTGGGTCTCAGCCTAAATAATAAATTTAATAATAAAAAAAATATATAAAAAATAATTAAAAAATAATAAAAAAATAAATTAAAAATAATAAATAATTCAATAAAAATAATAATAAAAAAATTAAATATATGCTAATTATATCAGCCCTTTCAGCGGACCTGAAAGAGAACTGGGTCTCAGCCTAAATAATAAATTTAATAATAAAAAAAATAATTAAAAAATAATTAAAAAATAATAAAATAATAAATTAAAAATAATAAATAATTCAATAAAAATAATAATAAAAAAATTAAATATATGCTAATATCATCAGCCCTTAGGGGGTAGGGGCATAGGTGCGGCGGGTCGGGGCTTAGGGTGTAGGGGTGCGGCGGAGTTAGGGGGTAGGGGCTTAGGTGCGGCGGGTGGGGGCTTAGGTGCAGCGGGGCTTAGGGAGTAGGGGCATAGGTGCGGCAGGTCGGGGCTTAGGGTGTAGGGGTGCGGCGAACTTAGGGGGTAGGGGCTTAGGTGCGGCGGGTGGGGGCTTGGCGGCGGACGGTAGGGGCTTAGGTGCGGTGGGTCTTAGGGGGTAGGGGCTTAGGTGCGTCGGGTCGGGGCTTAGGTGCGGCGGGTCTTAGGGGGTAGGGGCTTAGGTGCGTCGGGTCGGGGCTTAGGTGCGGCGGGGCTTAGAGGGTAGGGGCTTAGGTGCGGCGGGGCTTAGGGGGTAGGGGCATAGGTGCGGCGGGTCGGGGCTTAGGGTGTAGGGGTGCGGCGGACTTAGGGGGTAGGGGCTTAGGTGCGGCGGGGCTTAGGGGGTAGGGGCTTAGGTGCGGCGGGTCGAGGAGCGGAGGCAGCTGGTAAGTGATCTACGGCGTCGGGAAGGGGGGGGGTGTGCGGACATAATGGCGGGAGGGGTGTGGCGTGGACATAATGGCGGGGGAAGTGTGCGGACATAATGGCGGGGGAAGTGTGCGGACATAATGGCGGGGGAAGTGTGCGGACATAATGGCGGGGAAGTGTGCGGACATAATGGAGGGGGGAGGTGTGCGTACATAATGGAGGGGGGCTGGGGAGCGGTGGTGGTGTGTAGATCGTTAATGGGGGGAGGCACAGGTGTGGGTAGCGGGGAGCGGAGGCGGGTGCGGCGCCTCGGCTCCATGGACCCCGTGCGAGGGTCTATGGTGTGTGGGGTGGGGGGGCTGTGTGGACGTGGGGGGGCTGGATAGGCAATAGGAGTATAGAAGGGATTAGAGGGTAAAGAAGAAAAAAAGGTAGAGAAGTAGTGTAGATAGTAGAAGTCGGAAAAAATAGGGAGTGTAGAAAGGGTAAAATAAAAGCAAAGAATCTAAAGAAAGATTGTTAGCTCGGAAAGGATATCTTAGCTGTAGGGTAGTTGGGGTCGTCTTGAAGCTTGCTTCGGTAAATCCAGCAGCGAGTCTTCTTGCGGCCTCGGAATCCGGCAGTCCGTGATCGAGGTAGCAGGTAGCAGAAATGAAGAGTGATTTCAAATTTCGCGCCTTATAAACTCGGCTGTGAAATTTCAAACCACAAAATGGCGGGGGGGCGTAATTCAAGTAATGATTGGGCTTTGAATGGAAACTCTATTTACAAAGAGTCTCCATTCAGGTCCGGTGAAAGGCCTCATTGACTTAGATAGCCGCTAATCCTGGACGCTGATTGGTCGTTTTTTCCCATAGAGAAACATGGGCATGTTACTCTATGGGAAGTAGCGACCAATCAGCGTGCAGCATTCTCCGCCATGTATGTGTAGGAGGGCATTGTGCGGACCTGAAGGAGAACTGAGTCTTTGACGAAAAAAATTTTTTATTATTATTTTTTATTTTATTATGTAATATTTTTTATTTATATTTTTATTATTAATTTTTATTTTTTATTATTATTTTTTATTGAATTATTTATTATTTTTTATTTATTTTTTTATTATTTTTTTATTATTTTGTAATTATTTTTTAATTATTTTTTTTATTATTAAATTTATTATTTAGGCTGAGACCCAGTTCTCTTTCAGGTCCGCTGAAAGGGCTGATATAATTAGCATATATT
This sequence comes from Allobates femoralis, assembly GCA_033576535.1. Lineage (NCBI taxonomy): Eukaryota > Metazoa > Chordata > Amphibia > Anura > Aromobatidae > Allobates > Allobates femoralis. The sequence continues at coordinate 501,161,823 of JARQOC010000004.1, forward strand.
TAATTTTTTTATTATTATTTTTATTGAATTATTTATTATTTTTAATTTATTTTTTTATTATTTTTTAATTATTTTTTAATTATTTTTTTTATTATTAAATTTATTATTTAGGCTGAGACCCAGTTCTCTTTCAGGTCCGCTGAAAGGGCTGATATAATTAGCATATATTTAATTTTTTTATTATAATTTTTATTGAATTATTTATTATTTTTAATTTTTTTTTTATTATTTTTAATTATTTTTTAATTATTTTTTTTATTATTAAATTTATTATTTAGGCTGAGACCCAGTTCTCTTTCAGGTCCGCTGAAAGGGCTGATATAATTAGCATATATTTAATTTTTTATTATTATTTTTATTGAATTATTTATTATTTTTAATTTATTTTTTTATTATTTTGTAATTATTTTTTAATTATTTTTTTTATTATTAAATTTATTATTTAGGCTGAGACCCAGTTCTCTTTCAGGTCCGCTGAAAGGGCTGATATAATTAGCATATATTTAATTTTTTATTATAATTTGTATTAATTATTATTTTTTTAATTATTTATTATTTTTATTTATTTTTTATTATTTTTATTATTTTTTATTATTTTTTATTATTAAATTTATTATTTAGGCTGAGACCCAGTTCTCTTTCAGGTCCGCTGAAAGGGCTGATATAGTTAGCATATATTTAATTTTTTTATTATTATTTTTATTGAATTATTTATTATTTTTAATTTATTTTTTTATTATTTTTTAATTATTTTTTAATTATTTTTTTTATTATTAAATTTATTATTTAGGCTGAGACCCAGTTCTCTTTCAGGTCCGCTGAAAGGGCTGATATAATTAGCATATATTTAATTTTTTTATTATTATTTTTATTGAATTATTTATTATTTTTTATTTATTTTTTTATTATTTTTTAATTATTTTTTAATTATTTTTTTTATTATTAAATTTATTATTTAGGCTGAGACCCAGTTCTCTTTCAGGTCCGCTGAAAGGGCTGATATAATTAGCATATATTTAATTTTTTTATTATTATTTTTATTGAATTATTTATTATTTGTAATTTATTTTTTTATTATTTTTTAATTATTTTTTAATTATTTTTTTTATTATTAAATTTATTATTTAGGCTGAGACCCAGTTCTCTTTCAGGTCCGCTGAAAGGGCTGATATTGTTAGCATATATTTAATTTTTTTATTATTATTTTTATTGAATTATTTATTATTTTTAATTTATTTTTTTATTAATTTTTTAAATATTTTTTACTTATTTTTTTTATTATTAAATTTATTATTTAGGCTGAGACCCAGTTCTCTTTCAGGTCCGCTGAAAGGGCTGATATAATTAGCATATATTAAATTTTTTTATTATTATTTTTATTGAATTATTTATTATTTTTAATTTATTTTTTTATTATTTTTTAATTATTTTTTAATTATTTTTTTTATTATTAAATTTATTATTTAGGCTGAGACCCAGTTCTCTTTCAGGTCCGCTGAAAGGGCTGATATAATTAGCATATATTTAATTTTTTTATTATTATTTTTTTAGAATTATTTATTATTTTTAATTAATTTTTTTATTATTTTTTAATTATTTTTTAATTATTATTTTTAATATTAAATTTATTATTTAGGCTGAGACCCAGTTCTCTTTCAGGTCCGCTGAAAGGGCTGATATTATTAGCATGTATTTTTTTTTTTATTATTATTTTTAATTGAATTATTTATTATTTTTTATGTATTTTTTTATTATTTTTTAATTATTTTTTATTTATTTTTTTTATTATTAAATTTATTTGTTCCCATTGAAATACATTAGCGGTGTGTCGGCGATTTTATGGCCGCCCACCTGGTTCTATTTGTCGGCCCTAAAATCGCGGACACACCGCTAATGCATGTCTATGGGCAGTCAGCTCGAATTCTGATTGGTCGGCGTCCAATCCGAAATCGGGCAGACTGCCCATAGACATGCATTAGCAGTGTGTCCGCGATTTTAGGGCCAACAAATAGAACCAGGTGGGCGGCCATAAAATCGCCGACACACCGGTAATGTATGTCAATGGGAAATGAGGGGCTCTTCTGATTGGCTGAGGGCAGTAGACAGCGACCAATCAGAAGAGCCCCTCACATCTCATTGACATAGAATGGTGGATTTGTCATCCATTCTATGTTAATGATAAGTGAAGAGGACGTCGGAGCTGGAAGTTGGCGGAAAGAAGACAGAAGATCCCCGGGGCCGGACGAAGAGGCGGAGATGGCGGAAAGAAGAGAGAAGACCCCCGAGGCCGGAGGAAGAGGACGCCTGGCCGGACGGAGGACTTGTGGATCGGACGGACGATCAGATGACTAAGAAGGCATGTAAGTGATCGACGGGGACGTTAGGGTAGGGACGGCGGGCTTCGGGTGTAGGGCTTTAGGTGTTAGCGACAGCGGCGGGGGAAAGCGGCGGGAGCTTAGGAGGCGGCGGGGCTTAGGGGGTAGGGGCTTAGGTGCGGCGGGGGCTTAGAGGGTAGGGGGTTAGGTGCGGCGGGGCTTAGGGGATAGGGGCATAGGTGCGGCGGGTCGGGGCTTAGGGTGTAGGGGTGCGGCGGACTTAGGGGGTAGGGGCTTAGGTTCGGCGGGTCGGGGCTTAAGATGTAGGGGTGCGGCGGACTTAGGGGGTAGGGGTTTAGGTGCGGCGGGTGGGGGTTGGGGCGGACGGTAGGGGCTTAGTGCGGCGGGTGTAGGGGTAGGGGCTTAGGTGCGGGGGGGCTTAGGGGTAGGGGCTTAGGTGCGGCGGGGGCTTAGGGGAGGGGCATAGGTGCGGGGTCGGCTTAGGGTGTAGGAGTGCGGCGGACTTAGGGGGTAGGGGCTTAGGTGCGGCGGGTGGGCTTTAGGTGCGGCGGGCTTAGGGGTAGGGCTTAGGTGCGGCGGGGCTTAGGGGGTAGGGTTAGGTGTGGCGGGTTATGGGGTAGGCGCTTAGGTGTCGCGGGGCTTTTAGGTGCGGCGGGGCTTAGGGGGTAGGGGATTAGGTGCGTCTGGTCGGGGGTTAGGTGCGGCGGTGCTTAGGGGGTAGGGGCTTAGGATGCGGCGGAGCTTAGAGGGTAGGGACTTAGGGGCGGCGGAGTTAGGGGGTAGGAGCTTAGGTGCGGGGTGGCTGTGCGGACATTGCGGGGTGGCTGTGCGGACATTGCGTGGCTGTGCGGACATGGGGGGGCTGTGTGGACATGGGGGGGCTGTGCGGACATGGGGGGGCTGTGCGGACATGGGGGTGGCTGTGTGGAGATGGGGGGTGGCTGTGTGGAGATGGGGGGGGCTGTGCGGATATGGGGGGCTGTGCGGACATGGGTGGAGCTGTGCGGACATGGGTGGAGCTGTGCGGACATGGGTGGGGCTGTGCGGACATGGGAGGGGCTGTGCGGACATGGGGGGGGGCTGTGCGGACATGGAGGGGGGCTGTGCGGACATGGGGGGGGCGAATTGTGGGTAGCGGGGAGCGGAGGCGGCTGTGCCGCCTCCGCTCCATGGTCCCCGGGGAGCGAGTTGCGGCTCAGGCAGCGACTCGCAATGGCCTCGTGGCCATTGCTCGCGCTACCTGAGCGGTAAATCGCTAAGGTTGTGGCCGAGCCTCTGGATCGAATTTGGGCCAGCGAATCGCAATGGCCGCTTCGCGGCATTGCTCGCCCTGAGCCAGCGACTCGCAATGGCCTCGCGGCCATTGCTCGCGCAGCATTGGGCGCTTCGTGCCCAATGTTAAATTCGTATCCACATGACCACGGCGGAAGTAGCGCGCGGAGGGGCGCTTTTCCGATTCGCGATTATATAATAGATAAAAAACCTTTATATTTTAATTGGTATATGAACAAAGAGAAATATGCTGTGTGTAATTGTTTAAATCATTTTTCTTAGATACTGTATATGTCATCATTTTAAGACATGATTATTGATTTCTTGTTTCCCTTTTTCTTCATATGTAATATGAATATGTAATAGCCTTAAAAATACTGAGGAAAGCCCACTGGGGCGGAAAACGTTCTATTTTTGACTTGTTTTCTGTGATCACTGTGAATAAAGACCAACACCTTCTGCAGAATTTCTCGTTGTGGTACTATTTTTTTCATCTTTAATTGATGTGTGACCCGCCCCAGGGTCTTGGGTACCCGGTCACAGGCGTTGTAGTTCACAGGGGATGTCACGGGGCTTGTTGCCTGGTCCCGTGGCCCTGATGGTCACTGAAAGGGGAACAGTCAATACAAATGATGTTTCGTGACGCCACCTATGGTCCAGTAATGTTACCGGCGCTGTGGGACAGCCCTCCGGGGTGATGGTAGAACAGCTAGGTGGTTACACTCCCCGTAGGTGGAGCGGGATCCCCGGGGCAGTGATGGGAATTGAGAGTTGTGGGGCAGTCTTTTATTTACACAGAGATGCAGCTGCACCAGGCCTGGTCACCCACTCCTGTCATGCTGTAATCGGCGGCTCCTCAGGCGTAGATAATAAATGACACCACACAGTCTTTACGCTCTGTACGGGTTTACTGGCAGTTCTTCAAAGCACAGTCTTTTTGGGTGTGCCTGGTCTGGGCAGTCGCTGGATATTAGGATGCTGCACTTGGGTCCCTCAGTGGAGTGCCTGCTGTTCCTGTCTGTTCCCTACCTGCGCTCTCTCCTGTCTCCCTCAGCGCTCCTGCATGCAGAGCCTGAAGCCAGTTCCCACAGATTGCCTCTTTCTGAGCGACTCCTCTCCAAGTCTTCGGGATCCTGAGCGGTGCATTTTCTGGGTGCGCCGGGTGTCGGCCACGACTTCCTAAAGAAGCTCGGGCCTCCGGTTTGGCGGCTCTGGGGTGGACACCCGCACCACTCTCGGAGCCGGTCCTCTGTTCTGGGACTGAACCCCTCCGGTCGGTAATTGTACCGGGTCCGGTTTCAGGCGCACTGCAACACCTGGTGCCCCTAGGGTCCACTTCTGTCCCGACGGCTCCTCCGCCGTCGCCCATTCCTCGCTCCCTGACCAAGCTCTTCCACTCACAACTCCACTCGCCAATGCTCCTCCCACCCACACACTTTTCTACCCTGTCACTCCTCCCAAGGGACTGGCTTCTCCCTATAGGGGTCCACCAACTGTCCCCTACCTAGGGTGTGTGTGGATGTGTGTCAAGCGGGTCCATTATGCAGCATCCCAATTCCTCAGCCACAGGAATACTACACGTTCTTTTATGGGTGCAGTAACCCTCCGTGGTGTCCCGACCAGTGGGGTGCCACATGTGCAGGAGCTAATTTTGCTACAAGCTACAAGATGAGTTCAGGTGAGTTCCCCTATAAATTCAGGTCTGGGGGTGGAGTTAGTTAGTGCAATTCCAAGGAGGACTGTGAAGACATCCTGGTGATGGAGTTGTGTTAAGCCTGTACCAGTGAGCACTACTAACCTGCATGAGGGGCCCTAGAGCGAGGGTCAGAGGCAAGGGATAGTAGTAGCAGGGGGAGTGGAGCCATACTGGTTCGCCCCAAAGGAACAGCTCCTGAAACAGGACACCGTGACTGCAAGGGACCTGTTAGCCCAGCAGTATAGACTGGAGGCCAGGGAGACTCCAGGTCTCCTGGCCACAGCAGCACTTGAGGCACAGCCACTTAGCAGAGCCCAGGACCGCAGTGGATACAGCAGTGCCCGCAGCAGAGCTCTCACAGGCTGTCATACAAGTGAGGACTACAAGAGAGGGTCAGGACTTAGCTTCAGACAGCCTGGGACCAGAAGCCCACACAGCGAAGGAGGCCTCATTCTCACCATGTGTTGAGATCCTGAACTGTTACCAGACCACCTGGACCCGTACCATTAGAAACTGTACCCTGAACTATACCTGAACATCAGTAAAAGATACGGAAACATCAACCTCGAGTGTGTCTGTTAGTACGGTCCTTGATCCTGCTTCCTCCATAGACTGTCCTGCAATTCCCACACCTGATGAGCCGCACACTTGCTGCAGTGAAAAGGACAAGTGATTGTGCTGTGTGGTAAGCTGCCTCCCTGTGTAAAGACTGTACATAAATTATAACATTCACAACTGCTCCGGGGAGTGTAACCATCTTGCTGCTCCATCATCACCCCGGAGAACAGTCACACAGCGCCAGTAACATTACCAGAACCATAGGTGGCATCACAAAACACTTTTATTTTATTTTTTTATTGACTATTTTCCCCCTTTTTAAGCGACCACCTCGTGGGCCGGGTTTTTCATGGTTAGCTGCCGCCATTGCTCCAGACCCGTGGACCACTCCTGTACCTCGCCTTTGTTGTCTCTCTACTGCCACGCCCTTCCTGCTGCCATTTGTAGTCTCTGGCAGGCGTACTTAATTTCGGCCTGCCCCCTTGGTTTTCCGGTGGCAATTGGGGCGGGCATGCAGTTTTGCGCCTCTGGCAAGGCTCCCCCACGATGAGGGGCCGAGGTACACTCCTGGACCTGCACATATTGTTAAGTCTCCTGGGTAACCGGTCCTGCAAGGAGCAGGAAAAACACAGACAGGAGCAGTCTAGTTTGAGAACGAAGCAAAGATCAAGTCCTAGAGGGACACCACAGGGAGGGCGCCTGAAAGGAACGGCGACGCAGACGGAAGAAGGAGACCCAGTGCCAGACCTTATCTACGGTCCGGGGCAATCCTGGTCCACAACAGATACCGGCTCTGAGTCACGGTGCAAGGGGAGTCTAACCCTGAGTCGTCAATACCGGTTGGTCGCAGGTCTGCCAAGCAGCCCCGACCTCATCCAGAACATGCAGCCCAACGCAAGGAAAGTAAGGAGGCGCATGAACAAGGGACAGCGAAAGTAACTGAAGGAATACTCTAGGAGCCTCAAAGAGACTTTATTCTTCCCAGTGACTACCCGGCCAGCTACCAGCAAAGACTGTGTAACCGTGTACCTGAACTGCTGAAAACTGTTGCCAGTAACAACACCCATACAGAGTCAGCAAGCCTCCGGTGTCTTATTCTGTTAAGTTAAGAAGCAGCTGCTGCCACATCGACCAGCTTAGCAGCAGCACTGCCCCGGGGACCCCGCTCCACCTGCAGGGAGCGTTATCAACAGACTGCAATACCACCATCCCCGGCAGTCTGACTGTGGGGCTGATGAGATCACCAGTAACTGTAGGTGGTGTCACAAAATTTTTATTATTTTACCCTTTATTTAGCTGACCCCCAGGCCTACGGACCCGGGCACCAGCCACCGAGGCAATCCCCCATATCAACGCCCGGGTACCGAGTTCCATAGTCCCCTGGGTGGGTCACCTATCTGGCGTCAGGAACAGGATTTCGTGCCCGGTGTAACCGTGTTCGATGGAACCCCAAAATGGCGGCCTATGTGAAAGGACAATGTGTTGGCCCAGGGGCGTGCCTCGGCCCCTCACCATGGGAGGGCTATATCAGAGGCACAAAACTGTTTGCCCGCCCCAAGTGTCATCAATCAACCAAGGGGGCGAGCCAAAGACAAAGACTCTCGAGATAACTCCCTTAAAGAGCAGGAAGAGTGCCGTCGGAACTCAGAATAAAGCGGGTGCAGTCCAGGTACCAGCAACCATGGCGGCAACCAGACTGCGAGACCTATTGCGGGAAGTGGAGGAAGAGGCCCGGGCTGCCTCCTCACCCACGAGGGAGATGCGGCCTTCTGGAGAGCCGCCTTCCAGGAGCTGAGGGAGAATATCCTCGAGACAGTGGAGTGGGCCATCTGAAGATGGAGCACGGATGTGGCCCTGGAGCTAACCCGCAGGGCTATGGAGAGGTAAGCGCTGGAAGTGGAGGTGACAGACCAGGCCTTGGTCGAGCACCTGTCAACCAGTGGAAACCCGCCCGGTGGACAGCAGCCTACAACCATGGAGGAAGTTGGGGTACAGACCTGACAGAAGCCTCTCCTCACTGCAAGACATATGAAAGCCCGCATAGAGCTTGCTAATAAACACATGAAGGACTCCCAGACAATAAGAAATTAGTTTATCTGGTCTGAAGAGACGAAGATAGAACTTTTTGGTGATAATTCTCAGTGGTATATGTGGAGAAAACCAGGCACTGCTCATTACCTGCCCAATACAATCCCAACAGTGAAACATGGTGGTGGCAGCATCATGCTGTGGGTGTGTTTTTCAGCTGCAGGGATAGGACGACTGGTTGCAACTGAAGGAAACATGAATGCGGCCTGCCTGTATATACCTCTGGGGCCTGCCTGTATATACCTCCTGGGGCCTGCCTGTATATACCTCTGGGGCCTGCCTGTATATACCTCCTGGGGCCTGCCTGTATATAGCTCCTGGGGCCTGCCTGTATATAGCTCCTGGGGCCTGCCTGTATATACCTCTGGGGCCTGCCTGTATATACCTCCTGGGGCCTGCCTGTATATAGCTCCTGGGGCCTGCCTGTATATAGCTCCTGGAGCCTGCCTGTATATACCTCTGGGGCCTGCCTGTATATACCTCTGGGGCCTGCCTGTATATACCTCTGGGGCCTGCCTGTATATAGCTCCTGGGGCCTGCCTGTATATAGCTCCTGGGGCCTGCCTGTATATAGCTCCTGGGGCCTGCCTGTATATACCTCTGGGGCCTGCCTGTATATACCTCTGGGGCCTGCTTTATATACCTCTGGGGCCTGCCTGTATATACTCTGGGGGCTGCTGTATATACTCTGGGGGCCTGCTGTATATACCTCTGGGGGCCTGCTGTATATACCTCTGGGGGCCTGCTGTATATACCGTACCTCTGGGGGCCTGCTGTATACTACCACTGGGGCTGCTGTATATACCTCTGGGGCTGCTGTATACCTGTGCTGGGGTCCACCCTCGGCTTATACACGAGTCAATAGGTTTTCCCAGGTTTTGGGGGCAAAAGTAGGGGAGTCGGCTTATACACGGGTCGGCTTATACACGAGTATATACGGTAGGTTAATAAATATGCAATGCTCCATATGTGAAATATGCAATGCTCCATATGTGAAAAATGATATGTAAATAATCCAGATAACGGTAATATTAAGCAAACGTTCCTAAATTGAGCAGAGAAGCACAAAGAAATGTAAGATGGTAAGTTTAATACCTGAATAAATATTAAGATTACACACATTAGCTAGATAATATCATATAATGTACTGAAGATCTGCCCTATAATTAAGTCCCTTTGGGGATCGGGTATCTAAGAGAAGGATCCAATTGGCCTGTGCAGCACCATGTGACCGGCGCCAATCACCACCGCTTTCTACTCTATTGATTCTCTCTATGCCCCTAATGGAGAGGGAGAGTGTAGAAAGACCCCTGTGTGATTCTAGGAAGTGTTTCGAAAAGCCAGTGGTAGATCTTCTGTTAATGCAGCAATTAGTGACCTCAGCGGGTGTAGAAGCAGAGATACTCTCCGCCAGTTGTTTTTTCAGTTCTCGCAACGTGCAACCCACATAATATTTATCACATGCACTGCAGCTTGCCAGGTAAACTACATATGTGGTTGAGCAATTTATAAAATAATTTAACTCTATGTGTTTTGCTATTGCTGTCAGTAAACTCCTTGCATTTAGCCATTTACTAGCACAGATTGTATCTTGGGGTCTTGTTTTTAGCTGTAATACACACTGGGTGACACCACATTGCCGAAGTTCACAGACTTTCTAGCTACCACATTGATCCCATTAGCCAATATTGCCTTTAATGTGGGGTCCTGCTCCCGCATAGGGACATACATTTGTGCGCAAACGTTTTTTGCTTTCTTAGCCGGTATTCACAAACAGTGTATTTTTGGCATTTATGCAGAGCTATTTCGCGCAGCATAAATGCTTGCAACACAGCTCCATTCACATAGTCCGTCTTCTTGCGAATGCGCTTTGCGCTGCAAAGGGCGTCCGCAAAAAGAATGAACATGGTAATTCTTTCCGCCTTTTTCAGTTAACTTTTTACTCACCTAGACGCCGTTCCCCCAGAGATCTCTTCATACCGGCGCCGTAGAACCTTGTACAGGACCTTAAGCAGCACCATGTGACCAGGCAACATCACCGGTCACATGGTGCTGCAGGGTCCGAGAGCCCGCCGCTCACTGCGGGCCCAACAGGGAGGAGAAGACACCGTGCGGGGAGCACAGCGAGGTAAGTAAAAAGCGCGTCAAAAAAGCACAGGCCGTTCACACACAGAATGCTGCATGCTGTGTGCACTTTTGCACCAAAAACGGATCCTCACAAAAACGCTGTGTGTGATTGCAGCCTTAACGTTTTTCAGAGAATAGGAATGATAACATAAAAGCTTTTTGTCCTCTCATGGTTAGTGGTTGGGTGAAGCCATTTATTGTCATACTACTGTGTTTTCTCTTTTAATTCATAATGAAAACCAAAAACATCCCGATGACCCTGAACAAAAGTTCACATACCCTGGTAATTTTGGCCTGATAACATGCACCGAAGTTGACACAAGTGGGTTTGAATGGTTAATAAAGGTAACATCTTCACCTGTGACCTATTTGCTTGTAATCAGTGTGTGTGCATAAACGCAGAGTAAGTTTATGGGATCCAAACAGACTCTTGCATCTTTTATCCAGTCATTGACATTTCTGGACTATGAGTCCTGGGGAAAACAAAAGAATTGTGAACGGATCTACATTAAAGGACAGTTGAACTGTATAAAACAGGAAAGGGATACAAAAAGATATCCAAGGAATTGATAATGTCAGTCAGCAGTGTTGAAACTATGATTAACAAATGGAAATCTGGGGCTCTGTAAAAAGCAAACCATGATCCAGTAGACCAACAAAACTTTTGGCCACAACTGCCAGGAAAATTGTTCAGGATGCAAAGAAAAACAAAGAAATAACATCAGATGAAATACAGGACTCACTGAATACTAGCGGTGTGACTATTTCAAGATGCACAATAAGGAGGCACTTGAAGAAAAATGGACTGCATGGTTGAGTCGCCAGAGGAAAGCCATTACTGCGCAAATGCCACAATGTACCTCACCTACAATACGCAAAACAGCACAGCACATGGTCACGACCATAAACGTTACATTTGGAGAGGTGGCAAAAAGGCCTATGATAAAAGGAACACCATTCCTACTCTAAAGCATGAAGGTGAATCGCTGATGATGTAGGGATGTGGGAGTTACAAAGGCACAGCAAACTTGGTCAAAGTTGAAGGAAAAATGAATGCAGCTGTCATATATGATACAGTCTATATAGAGTCTAATGCATGGGTATAATGAGACACATGAGACATACGCTTCTTAAGCAGCTCTTGTATTGCTTCATACAAGTTAGTGCATCAACAGGATAACATAAATGTAAGTTGCAGAGTGCAAGGCAAAACAACCAACGACACCAGAGCATTAAAGCATAGTACAAGTCTCAGGGAAAGCATTCAGAGTTCATTACTTCCCTGTCAGATATTGCTGGCACCCAGGATTCTGTGTTCATAAATGATTCCAAGCAGAATGAATCCAGGCTTCAGAGAGCAAGTCACAGACAGATTGCAGGCCTGATTCTGGAGCACAGGTTAACCAGCTGAAGTAGTTTAAAAGGGCAATTGGCAAGAAACAGGGCAGGGACATCAAAGCTGAGGACTCCATATTGTTTGAGGGCAAGAGTCAATGCACAGGACAGGAAACAAGATGGCCGACGACAAGCTGAGAACTCCATATTGGTTGAGGGCAAAAGTCATTACACATGACAGGAAACAAGATGGCCGACAAAATACACTAAATGCAAACATAACAACAGATATAGCAAAAAAGACTGAAAACCTTACAGCAGCATGTTATCATCAAATACTGGAGGTAAATTTGCACTCATCGGCCTGAAGCTGTGCATGGGAGGTGGAAGCCCCTTTTATACAAGTGAAGTCAAGACTATATGGGGTTGAAAATGTGAGTCGGTTTATGTTGTTAGCCATTGATTTTGTATCATTTAATAGCTCAATTCTAGATTTTTTATGGCAATATGTAAAACCCTTTTGAGATATTTGTTAAATAACCCCTCTGCCTGAGTCTGCTAAATATGACATCTCATTTCTGATGAAAAGAGAGTTCCATGGAACACAACTGAAGTGCCCTCACAAATTCCCCAATATGTGGATAACGGATGGTATTGGCGGTATGTGAGCTGGTAGCATGCAGTGTAGTGTTACCGCTTTATGGCCTTTCTATATAGGGAAGTGTTAACTAAACCTGTCACATCATTGCCATGCAAAAAGATGTCAAGAAAAGGGGCAGAGTTGTTATGAATATCCACGTTAAATTTCAGAATCAATTGATTATTGTACAAATGCTTTTTAAAAGCAGCTCTGACCTTGCAAACATCATCTTGTGAGTCAGTATGTCATATCATAACCAAATCGTCTATGTATCTGGTGTACCAACGAATTTTGTCACAAAAGGGATTAGATTGCTGTAGCAACCCGGCCAGCGAGACCCGTCTCCAGGGTACAGGGAGACTGGGTCCTGTCTGGCGACAGGCATTCCCTGCACACTTACTTACCTGGTCAGCGATCCAGCGATGTCCTTTTTTTTTTTAAACTTCATTTCTATTAAAGATTTTCAAAAATTTACATCTCATAACAAAGACCAATATATCTAAAAGTGCATATATCCAAATGTTGCATATATGACATTTACTTAATCAGCATAAACCCTGAGGTCAATAACCGACCTAAACCTTAACTAACCCTGACTAGCATTCATTTACCTCTTTCTAATCATCTCCATTTCGTATCTCCACTCCCCACAATCTGTTTATATATTCAGCCTCCCCAGGGAGCCTCCAATGCTTTCTGATAGGTACCACATAGTATTTTTAAATGGACCCATTATGTGCCTGATGTCTGCATCTGATAGTTGTTTCTCTATATACCCCCTCCATTTTTTCATGAAAGTGAGAGTCAACTTCTCTTTGTCTCTCTCTGCCTCCCTTTTGTCAATATCCATTGCTCGTCTCAGCCCTAGAATAATTTCTTCCTCGTTCGCCAGGTCTGGGCGAATCCAATGAGTGAGTAGTGGTCTCTTAGCTAACAGAATTAACACATGTGCCAGATGTGAGCCCCCTTTCCCTCCCTGTGATTCAGATAGATCCTGGAAAATCCAAGATGTGGGGTCTAGTTCATACGTGTTACTGCATAAACGGGTAGTTAGCCTCTTTATCATATTCCAGTACCCCTGCACCTTCACACAACTCCATACCCCATGAATCATATCTGTCCTTTCTTGTGAGCATTTTGTGCAACTGGTGAGTCTGTCACGATTGACGTTATTCGGTGGGATGTTAAATCCGCAGATCATCCCATGTATAAGGCGGAAGTGTGAGTCCCTCCATTGTTCATTTATGACATGTCGTCTAATCTTTCCCCACCCCGACAAGATTTCCTCTACAACTGAGTCTCTAGACAAATATCGTCCCCATTTAGAAAACAGTTTATCTGATCCTGCTGGTACGAGTAATTCACTTAGTTCTCTATATGTATAGGATATGTTAAGTTGAGATATGTCCAACCCTATCAGCTTGTCACATACGTTAAGACCTGTTTCTTTCGGCACGTCTATAAGGTTTGCCATAATGTGATGTTTCAACTGTAGGTATTGTAGACCCTGCAGCCCATGTAGCCCATACGTCTCTTGTACTTCCTGGACAGTCATCCAACGCTGTTCCACCCCCTGTAGTAATATAAAAAGGGAACAAGAGGCGCAATAGTGCCCTATCACTCAGACACTAAAAGATGAGAGGTGTAAAGTCAAAACCACTCACCTATTCCAGTTGTGATGACCCACAACTGGCTTGAAGGGTAATATCCCTGAGGAAGGCGCCAGGTGGAGCGCTGAAACATGTTGGACAATAAAGATTAAGCTTGAAATAACTTCCTGCATCCCAGGTGATTCCTTGGTACCCGGTGGCGCGGACTGTCATACACCTTTTCCCAGCTTCCTGAGACCCCCTGTAGTAGGTCACCCATTTTTTTCACCCCCTTTTGTCTCTATACGTCAAACAGGGCATTTTCTCTACCCATCTTAAAGTCTGGATATGCCCACGGGTTAAGGTGTTTGGAAACTCTCCAGGGCAGCTTGCATTTCTTCCGAACTGCCTTCCAGGTCATAATGGTGTCCTTGAAAACTACCACCGACTTAATATGTTTTGGTATGCCTGCCAAGGTTGTGTGTAACAAAGAACATCTATCCCAAGGTGTACAGTGTTCTGCTTCTAGTTAAGCGGATTTCACCTCCTCCTGCCCAATCTCAATGCCTTCAAATGAGGTATGTTTATTTATATACCTGTCAAGAGGTTCCAAAGCTAAGTTAAATAGTAATGGGGACAGAGGGCACCCCTGTCTGGTTCCCTTTTTTAATTGAAAAATCAGGGACAGGAAACCCGGGGTATAGGCCCTCGCTTTTGGATTGGAATATAAATTTTGTAAATATTGTCTAAACCTTCCCTGTATACCTATGTGATCTAAAACTAGATCCAGCCACGGCCAACTGACATTATCGAATGCCTTTTCTGCGTCTAATGTGACCATGGCTGGGTCCCTCCCCTCTCACTGCTCTTTCTCGTACCACGTCCATCATCAGAAGAGCTTTATGGACATTAGTTGTTGCTGATCTTCCTTTGATAAATCCCGTCTGGTGTTTAACTATCAATCCTGGAAGGACCCCCTCCAGCCTGTCCGCCATAATTTTCGATAAAATTTTGAGATCTAGATTGATGAGGGATATGGGTCGATAGTTTGCCGGATCCTCTCTATCCTTATCACCTTTGGGTAATAATTTTATGTGGGCCATGTTCATTCCCTCTGATATCGGCTCTCCCAACACAATATTATTAAATAGATCCGTCAGGAGCCGGGCTATTTCCTCCCTCATTGTTTTATAAAATTCCCCCGTAAATCCGTCTGGTCGAGGGGCTTTGTTGGCCCCCAGATTTTTAATAGCGATGTGAGCCTCATTCTCCATGACGGGCTCATTCAGGTCTTCCAAGTCCGTCTCTGAAATAGATTTGAGTGATACTTTTTCCAACCAGTTCCTCCCCCCTACCGTTTGGTCATCTACCGTGTGATATAAGGTCTTGTAAAACTCTCCCAGTGTGTTATTAATGTCTCTGGGATTAGTGGTACTACCTCCCCCCTTCCTCTTAAGGGCCAGTATAAGACTTGACTGTCGTCTACCTTTAGCCAGGTTCGCCAGTATACGACCTGCCTTATCTCCAAATCTGTTAAGATCAACGTCAAGTTGTCCTCTAACCATACGCTCCCTCTTCTCTGCCCAGTCGTCAAATTCCTTCTTAGCGTCTAGCCAAAGTGTTTTATCATGCGTCTCCCATGAGCGTCTAAACGTCTGATATGTTTCAGTTACTCGTGTGCTAGCTTTTACATAATTCTCCCTTATCCTTGTCTTCTGGGCTACTGTATGGGCTATTATATTCCCTCTGATCACTGCTTTACCTATTTCACCAGTAACGTTTGTGATCATCTTTATGGGATGCGTTGTCTATAGAAGACATATTCCACCACTCCTTTATCTTGATTTTAAACTCTCCATCGTTTGATAAATGCGAGCGGAACCTCCACAGAATGTCCGTGCCCCTTGGTTGAATGTCAAGTATATCAATGCGTACTGGACTGTGATCAGAAATGACCATCGACTCTATTTCCACTTCCTCCGTCCTCCTCAGCACATGGCCATTTGTTAGGATCAAATCTATTCTCGATGACGATGAGTGTGGATGAGAGAAGTGGGTGAACTCGGAGTCCTGTGGGTAGAGGGTCCTCCTCGCATCCACCAAACCTATCGACTCCACCATGTCTGCCAGGCCCCTCCCACCTTTACTATTTGTAAGGGCGTCATCTCCCTGACTTTTCCTTTCTGTCTATCTATTTCTTCCGACATAACCTCATTAAAGTCGCCCCCTATTATCACATTCTGCTCTAGGTCTTCAACGACCTCTGAATGTAACTCATGGAAAAAGTGTGTGTGTGTTGTGTTGGGGGCATTTACATTATATAAGCTAAGTTGTTGATCCTGCAATTTCAGTACTACATGGATTTTTCTCCCGTCTCGGTCCGAGGAAACCGAGATTAGTCTGTGGGCTAGATGTTTGTTCACTAAGATCAGAACTCCAGCTTTTTTGTTTTGGCTCCCGACCCCCAGGCCGCACCAACCCATAATTTTTGCATGGTGGATATTTCATGTAATTGAAGATGGGTTTCCTGCAGCATGGCAATGTCTGTCCTTAATCTCTTTAAATGTCTGAGAATCATGTATCTCTTATTGGAAGACCTGAGGCCTCTTACATTCCATGTTATTATACGGACCATCTATAAAAGTTGAGAATGCGCAATAGGGTCTTATCTTTTTATAAATCAGTTTAAAAATGGTCCAAATCAGAATCACTCACCTGATAAGGTTGTGTCACACACAACCAGCTTGATCGCTCAGAAATGCAGCTGCTGCAGGGACCATACCTCCACAGGTTACTGCGGTAAACAATTATTCTTCCGGACAAAGTACCTTAGGTCCGCGCTGCTGCAGGATCGATGTAAATGACACCAGAGACACCGGGATGTCTGGTTAAAAGTGATGAATAGCTTTATTTCCCGACGCGTTTCGGAGCCACTTGCCGAGCTCCTTCCTCAGGGAACCCGGAAGATTGATTATACGGACCATGACTCTCAGGGTGGAATATTCGGAATTACCTCTACATTTTTTGATACTAATGTTTGACCGACTATCCGATCTCTGGGTTTCAAGATTATTATTAGACTGAAAATTTGACATGTCAATTGGGCTAGTCTCCTGGAAATAAAATATACAGTAAACTTTGCAGTCATAAACATAACAAAAACAACATAAACTCGAGGGGTATTTTCCTCTATACATTCTTCCCCTCGGAACCTGAATTAATACTGTGACTTCCTTTTTTCTGTGTATGCCTGTCTCATACCGCGCCCTATTGTCATGAGTAAATGAATTTCCCTCTATGTCCTCTCTCAGGTTGGTAGTTGAAGAAGAAATAGCAACATCATATTATCTCTTAGTATTTTGCTCCTCATGGGATATGGCTCTTGGTAGGAGGTCATTCGGCTCCTTTGCCTTTAACCGGTAGCTCTATCCGAGTCTTCCCCATAAGCACCCTGCTACAGCCCCCCGACGTCCACCTACAAATCACAACTCTCGCTTCCATCTGACGGGTAGCATCCATCTCAAGTCTCAAACGTCTGTTAGGGCATGCCCAAAAATGGGAGCAAAAAACAGTGCAACGACCAATTTGCATTTAATGAGGATTCTTAATCTTCATTCCCTGGTGCTGTTCCTCTTCTTCGCTCCTCTCAGCATTGGGGTGCGTTGCTCTTTTGCATCAAATCCGTCACCTCTTGGGCCTCGTCGCCTGTGCATAGTTTGTGACCAGCTCCTTCCTGCCTCCCTTCTGTCCTTTCCCTCGCCATCTTCCAAGGTGTTCGCCTCTCTCGTTGCATAATCTTGCTTCGGTGAAGTTGATCGTCTTCCCACTGCGGGGGTCTCACCTTGTTGCGGTCTTGGAGTGTCTTGCTGCAAGAATGCCATCACCGCTTTACTGTTGGTAAAAGATTTCATCTCACCGTTTGGAGCTCTAAATCGCAGTGTGGCGGGGAAGGCTAACTGGAACCGGACATTTTTTCTATAAAGCAAGGTGCAGGCTTGGCTAAACGCTTTTCTTTTGCGTGCCACCTCCGCCAAATAATCCCCATACAGTCTGACTTTGTAGCTTTTGATGATCAGCGGTAGATGCCTGGTCTTATACTCTCTAAGCAGTCTTTCTTTTTCCTTATAGTCTAGAAACTTGGCAATGACCTGGCGTGGACCAGCAGATGGGTCTTTAGGCAGTCCCACCCTGTGAACCCTCTCCACCTTGCATTTGTGCTGGAAAGCCTAAAGCTTTTGGGAGTTCGATTTCCCAGATGTCATCTAGCTGATTGGTCAGGAAGGCTTCTGGCAGCCCTACCATCCTTAGGTTATTTCGCCTGGAGCGATTCTCTAGGTCGTCCAATTTATCCTCAGTATAAGCAAATTGCTTTTGGAGGGCAGCTACATGCTTTTCTAGACTGGTGATCCTGTCTTCTGCCTCTGCCAACCTCTGTTCAGCCTCTAGGAGTCTCTCTCCATGTTGTTCCATGGTCTGTTTTATGTCAGTGATGGCCTGTGATATAGCCTCCCTCAGTGCTGCCTTTAAATCTGCAGAGATATAAGGGGCTACTTCTCTGGCCAGTTCCTTCACATCTATGACCTTCTGGCCAGCTGTATATTGAGAACCTGTGTACTCTGTTCCTGTGTCCCCTCTGGCAGGGTCTCCATGTCTCTCTCCTTCCCCCATCTCCACCGGCTTCTCTAGCTCCTCTCCCCTGATTCTTCGCTGCCTCCGCTTCTGTCTCTCCTCTGGCCGCATTATCAGAGTTATCACTCCTACCTCTGGAGCTGCTTCTGCTGCGGGTGGTATGCGCGCGGCTTCCTCCCTCCGCCGCCATCTTAGCTGGAGCCCTGCTCTGCCTCATGTCCCATGGTGCCGCGGTGTCCTCCTTCCCTGCGCTACGGAGGACGTACTGGTCCAAGGTGCCTGACACCTGGTGAGTCGCCACCAGTTTGTAAAGATGTTTCGGGCGGGGGAGAGCGGTGATTATGCCAGATTGTCAGCGCAGTTCCCGGGAGCTCTTATCTCACGCAGGCATTCCCACAGCGCCAGAACCGGAAGTCTCCCAGCGACGTCCTTTTAAGGCTGCGGCTCCTTCCTCACATGTCTCCTCTGCCTCCTCACTTCTGGGTCGGAGGGACTTAGGGCGCAAGCACGATGCTGTAAATAATTTAAAGGGCCAGCACACCCATTTCCAGTAATCGTCTGTCAGCCAATCACTGAGAGGTTTGTGTGTACTTAAGGCCCTCACTTCCTTAGGCAGGTGACTGGGCAACTTTGTGCATTAGTTCTATGTTGCTGTGTTCAGGTCCTGGTCAGTGTCATCTTGTTTAGCGCTGTCTTGCTCTGTATTGATACCTAGTGTTTTCTCCTAGTGCCAGTATCCTGCCTTCCTACCATATGTTGCGGACTCCTACCATCTATCTTCCTACCATCCATCTGTCTTCTTACCATCCATCTGGACCAATCCTCTGTAACACAGTCCCGTACGCCTACTGGATTCCTCTGGTTGTTCAAATCCCTCCACTGGTTCTTCTTTTCCGGTTCCCTGGACCTCTCGCTCCCTTCCCCTTGGTATCTCTGTTCCTCTTGGATTTGACCCTCTGGTCTTGGAGCTGTTGCACTTGAGACTCCGAGGCTGTATTGGGTCAATCTCTGTTAAGGTGTTCGCTTGCCGGTGCTCCCTTGGGGGAATTCAGTGTTTCGGCTCAGGGGGTCCTCCCTTGTGGGTTCTCCTGTCTAAACTTCAAATAAAACCAATTTATCTGATTTCCTAGGCCTTCTGGTTCCTTGAGTTCAGCTTACACAGTGTCCTCTGTGGTCTAGTTGGTTCACTAACCTCGCTCTGCCTGCCTCGGCATGAGAATGGTGAATGTATATAAGCCTCCTCCCACCATGATATGTACAAATTTGCAAGCGGTGGTGAGAAAAATGAACCCATTGGGCAACTACAAATCTGACTATAAACTTGGGGGTATTCTAACACATATCTATGAGGTCCCCCGCCCACTGGGCCTATATAGGTCACTGACCAAGCAGATTAATTGTTTTAGTAATACTCCAGGAAGCTGATACTTGTGCCACATGACTGTGGTAAGGCATAAAATTGACTAGAGCGGTTGCATCACCTATGAGATACTTGCAAGTAGGCCTACACGTGTCACTCATTCCCCTGTTAATAATCAATGTTTAACCTTCAAATGCTAGGACACGCCCTGTTCTAGACCTTGTACCCTGCATGCAGGCTGAGTATTCTGCCACCGATATATGTGGGTGAGATGTGTCTGAGGGATGTGATCACGATCTCTATATAAACAATGGCGGATAGCGTTACTCACTAATCGGTGCTCCTAGGTCTTATCAGCTACGTGGATGTCCGGAAGGATGATGCAGTGATAAGTTAACAATCTTTATTTACAATACCTTGAAGATGATGCCAGGGAAGATGAAGGGATGAAGATGAGGTAGGAGTTAGCAATGTAGATTAGAGCTGTTATAGATGCCCCAGATTACAGGTAACAAGAGAATCCTTCCTCCAGTCCTAAAGCATGAGGTTCGAGAATGGTGAAGAAAGACAAAGCAGGAAGAGAAGCATTCCCAAGGAGGAGTTACAGACAGAAAAGAATTATGGGAAAGTACGACATCCAGTGAAATGCAATAATGACCAGTAGATGGAAGCAAAGGATAGCAGATGCATAGATTATACAATTAAAGGACAACATTACAAATGTCCATGTATGGCTGAAAGTCAGTAGATAAACGGGTGCAGCACACTGAGCCATTCTACAATTTTTGGTCTTGGGCAATTGATGCTACTTTCTTGTTGTCTGACCCTAATTTTTGGAAAAGTGAGGACACTTGGGATCTCCTTATTGTGTGGTGCATAACTTGAACAGGGCTCTCTGAGCACAATACTTATTCCAGACACTCCTGCACCTCTTCCTGAATTTTGAACCTTGAAAGGCTGGGCCCGGCCTCCTGCCTTGCTGCCGCGTCATGTGATGCGCTTGGAAAAAGCGTTAGATTTCAAACTGCGGCACTTAGATGCCGGCATTTGACCTGCGCTCGGGGGTCTGTCACTCATAGGAATAGATTGGCAGTGTTAACGCAGCCTGACCTTTATGGTAAAATACGTTAATGCTACCAAATTATATTTTTTTAATAGAACCCCCTGAACGCAATACAAAACGCTAGTGTGACCCTAGCCAAAGTGACATGCCTACTCCTGTAACTCATCCTCCTTTTACCCCTCCTCTTTTTAGTTATTGTAGAAAACTGTTGCTACTTTTCCCCTGTGACTCATCCAGTCAACTGAATTTCACCAACCTCTGAAATTTAAATGAATGTGAGCCACCTCTTATTTATAACTGATATTGAAGAGTGTGCAGGCTGGCACAGACCGTGTCTCGTGCACCCATGCTACGCCATATTATTTGTATTGTGGCTCGAGTGTTGTCACTTTTCCTGGAGTCTGGCACTACTATGAGTAGTTTGTCAGCTTTTGGATACCCTTGAAGGTGTTTCCTATGTGTTTCATGTTGCCTGCCATTGATTTCTATGGGGTTCGGGTTCAGTTCAGCGAACAATTCAGCAAACACCTTGATGTTCGGCGTACTGAACTCAATACTAAAGTGTTCGCTCATCCGTACTAAGCATATAGGATGCTGGAGTATTTTTCCAGGGTCACATCACTGAGGCTTGTAACCTCAATGAAATATATCTCCCCTCCAGGACTTCACCAGTGACCATCTTACAATTCCTGCTGGATGGCAGACATTTTTTAAAACGTAAATACTGAATTGGTGATAACATTGTGAGGTAGCACCCGGGGAACCCGCTTGCATAACGACAACAACACACATGTTTATAATTTAACCAATGTCTACCCGTTTATTTTTCACATATCACAACATAACCCGGGTAGCATGTTTCACACACTGCACATTGATTATAAACACTTTACATAAATACACCATACATTTACCTATAACATTACATAACACTTATTTCACATAACGTCTTATAGTAACCCGGGACCTGTAACCATCTCTCTGTCCCCATTGGAGCTCTATTAACAGCTCCCGTGGTGGCTACGGCCTCCGGTCTATATACACTTTACACATACATTTATCAGTTTACCATATATATCTCTACGGGCCCTGTGGGTCCCAATGGCGGTACCTGCCACCTGGCTTTAGTCACCCAGCTTGATGACTCCATATTTACCCCATAGTCAGGATTCCTGCCTGACGGGACGTTACATACCACATGTGATCCATCATACAATACTCATGGATCCCATGCATCCTCACATCCGCTCACAGCCCATCATAATACATCCATGGACTGTGGCTCCTCCATGACCATAACAGGGACCTGGTCAACCATAGAATCTGGGCTAACCACGCGTCACCCTGGCCTACTCACCACGGTACAGGCCACCAGTCGCCACCAAACCTCCATCTCATGGCAGGTCTCCAGGTTGACGACTACCCTGCATCTGAGTAGCACCCTAACGGATCAGCCATGGTTACCCTTTAGGAGCCTTCGTGACCCCTGTCTCTGGCCACAGGCACACCCACACCATTATGGTACCTTTACACGCCGCTACAGTATGGTGGAAACAACCGGGTGCTTCACGTGCACGAGCACGCACAAACGGTTACAAACGGTACCCGCACCGCCTTTACACGCCGCAACAAGGTGTGCTACAGTAGGTTACATCTATCTCTGGATACACTGCTGGGTGCCACAAGTTACCTTCTGTAGCTCACCTTACCTCATTTACACGCCGTAACAGAAGGTAATATGGGCGGTCCTGGTGCAGCAGGGACAACACATAGGCGTGCCACAATTGTGGATTACGAGACATTCGTACGCTGATAGGACAAAGCAATAGCATCATGATTGGCCAGCCAGCGCAGGAGGCTGACTAATAGACACTCGAGCAATTGTGTAGTGTGACTGGTCAGCTCCTTAAATATGCCGCCTTATGCAGCGACTACCAATCGTAACGCAGGAGCTTCCTCCAATGATCGCTGAAGGGGGTGGTTTTCCGGAGGCTGTGTCACGCCCCAGGGAGTTATCTAGGTGACGAATAAACCTTACCCTACCATATTTACACGCCGATACAGGCCGTAACCATCGCCTTGAAATCAACCTGTTTTTGAGCTCTGCTCTGAAACAGGTGCCTCAAGTGACGGGTGGAAACAACCGTGTTCACACGCCGCTACAGCGGGTTGATTTGGCGGTGCAAGATACATTTCTCTCATCTACCCGGTTGTTTCCACCTTGTTGTAGTGGCGTTTAAAGGTACCATTAGAGGTCGTGGTTGAGGGACAGGTACCCGCTGCACGCAGCAGGCCAAGCCTCCCTCTCGTCCCACTGGGATGGAACGCCTCCAATATCATCCACTCCAGCTGGGGCTCTCCCACAGACACCGTACATGGCCTTTCTATCTAAGCCATAATACACATACAGTTAAACAGGTCCCTCACTCACTATCTAGTCAGACCTCAGGGCAGCTATGCCCGCCTGGCACATTTCACGCACCAGGTGCACAGTTCACACACGCATTCGGGAACTGCTTTCTTACCGGGCACGGATCCGGGTCTCGCTGCCTGGGTCACGGGTCCACCAAGCGTCCCCGAGGGCTCCTTTCCCGGACGTGTCTCAACCACACGCCCGGACCAGTATCCATCGGGTTCAGCCACGGCTTCCCCACTCCAGGCGCTGTCACGACCTCGGTCCTAAGCACCGTCATGGAACTAGCATGCTCCCATCGTACACACACTCAGCCTTGGACTGCTCTGCCCTCAGGCTGATCTCTCTCTGGTCTCTGAGTTCTGAGTTCTCACAATCACTCAGCTGGCAGGCTCTTATTGTGCCTGCCACTCCCACTCTGACTCATCCAGCTGGGCTGCTATTACTCAGGACACACCTACCTGTGCTGTCAGCAATCAGCACCCATTACATTCCTCAGGGCCTTATCGATCTCATGAGCCATTCACAGCCACTCACAGCCGCTCACTAGTCACATGAATGTCTCAGCTTTACAGAACACACTATCACATTTAACTCCTTGTGTTCTGGACAGGTTCATACAGAGTCATCCACTATAAAACCGGCCAGTGTGAACAGGATCATACCCTGATCCTGTATGTGATGCGCCCCAGCCATGGGGACCATGCCGGCAGTGCCTCACAACACATAACATGAATAGTCAAAATGGACTGTGCCACATGTATCATATTTTGGGGATTGTACAACACACCCCAAATTTTGTGGATGAAAATAGGAACAAATAATAATTTTTAATGTGAAAATGGGATACAGTCTTACAGTATGAATTTAGCTTACTGGAGGAAGGCAGCGTTGGAGTAGGTCACAGGAGGCAGGTGTTGGTGATCCCACGGGTCCTTGGCTGGGATGAGGGGTATCCCAGTGGTGCGAGTTAGGAGCCATTGATCTCCTGGTTGTGGGCTTCAGGAAAATGTCAACGGTGCGAGACAAGAGCCATTGATCTCCCTTCAGTGGGGCTCAGCAAAACAGCGCCAGAGATGGCACATGCGCAGATTGATATCTTGGGTCGTTATTGAGCCAAGATCTCAATCTGTGCATGTGCCGCCTCAGGAGCCATTTCCCGGAAGCACACTATCCAGGGTGTGAAGCGGGAACCATTGCTCTCCCGGCAGTGGACTGCAGGAAAATCTAACTGAAGGCGATGCATGCACAGATTGAGCTCTTGGCTCATCATTGATCGATGGCTCCTGCCTCGCACCACCAGGACACCCCCTCCTCCAAGCTTAGAGCCTACAGCATCATCCCACTCCTGTTGCCTCCGTCAGCTTTCTGCAGCAGCGACCCTGTATCCTGTCATTCCACTTCACCCCCCCAGTAGGCTGCATTCAGGCTATAAGACACATTTCCATTTTCCTCCCAATTTTTTGTGGAAAAAAGTTCATCCTTTAGACTGCCAAATACGGTACATTTTTCATTATATGAAATATCCAATGCTAAGTGGTCCGTGACACATAACAGTTTTGAATATCACATACAATAGGAATTCGCTAAAGAGTTATCTCTGTCTGCTTGTGATGTAAATATATCCATGTTGTTAATTCATTGTTTCTTTTTAGACTCGTTGTAGCCCCTTTATCCTAATTTGTGGATTGCCTCACCCCCTCTGACCACATCATTCAGAGGAAAATTATGCAGTCGGATTTAACTGCCCACCAATGAGAGAACAGCCTTATCCCACCAATCCTGTAAGAACACAATACCCTGAGGTGAAGGCTAAGGGTATAAAAAGAAGTTGCTCCAGTTACCAGTGTATTCATATTCGACATGATCTCAGCCTAGGAGCTATGGTTCCTACTGAAAGATCTCAGAACTGGTTTATATTATACAGGAATTTAGCCTAGGATCCAACGATTTGGCTTGAAAATCAAACACTGCTTGAAGACCTCAGGTTTGGATGATTTGGTCACCTGATTACATACTTTGCTGTGCTCAGTTAGCTTCCTAAGGGTACCATCACACTTGGCGATGCACCAGCGATCCCGACAGCGACACGACCTAGTAGGGATCGCTGGTGAGATGTTAAACAGAGATCTCACCAGCGACGCAACAATGATCCAGAATGATACGGAGGTCGATGGGACCCTGTTTCTCAGACCTGTAGTATTGAGGTCATTGGTCGTTGTACCTGTTAAACACACCAATGCATGCTGCCCAGCGGGACCCAAATGATCAAAAAATGTTCCAGGCAACTCTGACACGACCAACGATCTCACAGCAGGGGCCTGGTCACTGCTAAGTGTCAAACATAGCGAGATCGCTGGCAAGGTCGCTGTTGCATCACCAAATTTGTGACTTAGCAGCGATCTTGCTTAGTGTGACGGGGGCTTAAGCTTGCTGTTATCTCTTCTCAGGGTGTGCCCTCCAAAAGTGGGGAGCTGCTGGACTGAGGTAGTTGGCCTTGTAAGTGCTATAGACATGAATATTCTAATCCCTGGGGAGCCAGCGTAAGGATGAGACTCTGTTGCTTGTTACATTGTGTATTCTTGCTGGGAATATTACATGTTTTTTACTTTTAGTTATCCAATAAAGTCTTATCAATGTATGGTTCCTTGACCCTGTGTTGTCTGAGAAGTGTTCTGCTATTTCCAATGCGAACAGACAATTCTCTTTACTCCTCCTTCTAGATACTGTCAACCAATCCCTCCTACTCTAGACCATCTCTTATCTAGGCATCAAAGACCATGCTATCTCCTGGATCTCTCCATACCTTTCCAACCGCACATCTATTATTCCCATTCCCATACTACCTTCTCATCCTGTCCTCTCTTTGTTGGTGTCCCTAAAGGCTTTTTCTTGTCAATACTACTCTTGTCTAGCTATACCTTTGACCTGGGACCACCCACGCACTGATGACATTCAGATGTATTTCCCTGGTCCAGATGTCACAACTCTTCTGCTCAATTCTCATCTAAGAGCCTAACAGCCATATCCTCCTTCTTTTCATCATGCTTTCTAAAGCTCAAAACTAAACTCAATAAATTCCTCCTGTCATGCCTTGTTTTCAGAAATCGATCTTATTGTTGCGTTGTTGGTTGCCCTCTCTGCTGATACATAGCCTGTTTTGGTCTCTGTCCAACTGCTGAAAGTTCTTCTGTCTTTTTGTTCCTTTCTTAGGTATGCCTATATTTTGGGTGTCTCCACTTCTCTGTTTGGTTCTGTTCTATTGCTATTTATACTCCTCTTTCACCGGCCTTCTTTGCTGGCTATATTTCCAAGTGGATAGGTAACATACATAGTTTTTAAGGTTGAAGGTAGATTTAAGTCCATCTAGTTCAACCCATAGCCTAACATGCTGAGGAAGGCAAAAATATCCCGATGTGGCAAACACTAAGCTCTACATTGGGGGAAAAAAATTCCTTCCTGACTCCACATATGGTGATCAGACTAGTTCCCTGGATCAATGCCCTTTCAAAGAATCTAATATATTTAACCTGTAATATTATATTTTTCAAAAAGGGTATCCAGGCCCTTCTTAAATTTTAGTAGTGACTCACTAATTACAACATCATGTGGCAGAGAGTTCCATAGTCTCTCTGCTCGTACAATAAAGAATCCCCATCTGTGTTTATGACTAAACCTTCTTTCCTCCAGACGTAGAGGATGCCCCCTTGTCCCCGTCTCAGGCCTAAGAGTAAAAAGATCATTAAAAAGGTCTCCCTACTGTCCCCTCATATATTTATACATTGTGATAAGATCACTCCCAAGCCTTCATTTTCCCAAACTAAATAACACCAAATTTAAGGCTACGTTCACATGTGGCGTATTTGACGCGTATTTGTGCAGTGGCACTACATTCACACGCCGCGCTTTTTCCGGCGTGCTTTTCCCAAGCCCATTTTATAATGTGGTCTATGGAAATAGCGCGCTGAAAAAGGCGCAAAGAATTGACATGGTCATTCTTTTTGTGGACGCGCTTTGCAGTGAAAGCACGTCTGTAAAAAAATGCCAGAATATGTGGCGTCTGAACGCATTTCAGCAAATGCCATAGCTTTTGCTGGAATATGTTTCCAGCGTTGCACTTCACTGCATTTACGCTAGCGGTCAAAAGCGCTGTGTAAATGCATGAATACGCTTCAAATACGCCACATGGGAACGTGGCCTTATAACCTGTCTTGGTATTGCAGGCCCCCCAGTCCTCTAATAACCTTGGTTGCTCTTCTCTGTAACTGCTCTATTTCAGCTGTCTTTCTTATACCGCGTAGACCAGAATTGTACACAGTATTCTAATTGTGGTCGCACTAGTGACTTGTATAGAGGTAATATTATGTTCTCCTCATGAGCATCTATGCCTCTTTTAATGCATCCCATTATTTTATTTGCCTTTGCAGAATGCCTGACACTGGCCACTAAATATGAGTTTGTCATCTACCCATACACCCAGGTCTTTTTAAGTGACAGTTTTGCCCAGTGTTTTACAATTAAGCACATAATTATACATTTTATTCCCTCTGCCCAAGTGCATGACCTTATATTTATCCCCATTAAAGCTCATTTGCCATTTATCAGCCCAAGCTTCTAGTTTACATAAATCCTCCTGTAATATAAAATTGTCCTCCTCTGTATTGTTTACCCTGCAGAGTTTAGTGTCATCTGCAAATATTGAGATTCTACTCTGTATGCCCCCTACAAGGTCATTAATAAATATATTAAACTAGCTGTGAGCCCGATGCAAATGCATCGGGTGTCTAGAATATTTTTTTTTTTTTTTTTTAGATTTTCAAATAATAATTTAATTATTCCAATGACATCTTTACACCAACTACATATATTTGTATGGTTGATATCATTTAAGGAAAATTTAACTATTATGTTGTAAGGGTCTTAGAACACAAAGTAGCAATACTTCTTAATATGTCAATTGTTTGAATTGATGAATTAACAGTACTAATGTGTGTATCAGCCAGTTTGTGTCAGCCCACCAATCGCGTCAAAATGCCCTTACGCCTGGTGGGACCTACTCTAACTAAATCCGAATTGATATAATTTAGATATTTTTAATAGCTGGATTTTTCTTACATTTTTTGAGGATTGTGATGTAAATAATAACATTTTGTAAATTGATACAGAAGGAGTTACCAAGTACAGACTTGCAGCAATATCCATACAATAACAAAAAAAATTGTAATTAACCTACGGTAAATGGAGTTAACGTAGCTTCAGCAGGTGCATAAGATGCATCCACTAACTAACCACAGGTGACTGCAGTTGTTGTGGATGACACTGCCGCAACTATGTTGTCTGCACAAACCGCAAGTTAAGTACAAATTACATATATGCAATTATGAAAATCACAGCAAGTATGTTGTTGGTGAGTCCTTCATGATCAATTATTATCATTTAGTATATTCCTCAACAAAGTGAAAAAATCTAAGAAAAATGTCGTGGTAGAATCTAATTAATAATTTATGTTTGTCCCTATCTATCTAAACATGTGGAACACACCTTGCTAATGAGATGTGTGTGAACAGCCATCCCACCCGTCTCTTAGCTGTTCACAAAAACCTCTCCCTTTAAAGAATAAGAATCAAATCTCTCAGCACGTAGAGTACTGGAGCTTTAAATAGTGGTTTCTATCACCCTGTGAGAAAATCAGAATGATACACATCTCCAGTGAAATCTGTAATGTGTTTTTCCACAAATATTGTATAAATTATGCACATAAAAAACTGAAATTGAAAAGACTAAACTAATTTTTTTTTTTTTTTTTTTTTTTAAATAGAAAAGGTAAAAATATAAAATATGCAAAAGTTCATCCCAAAATATTCCGATAGACAATATTTTTGGTGAAGACTTTCTCACAGTTAGGCACCAATTTGCCTTGAATGCATGAATCCACCACTTTCACCTTCACATTGCATCGTCTCTTCACACGTGAGAAAGCCACATATAATTGTCCATGACCAAAAACAGGTTCTGGCAAATAAATCCCCACTTTCTCCAAAGTTTGTCCTTGGGCTTTATTTATGGTCATGGCAAAGGCAGGCTTCACGGGAAATTGCCGACGTCTTAGTTTGAAAGGCAATCCAGTCTCTGATGGACAGAGATCAATTCTTGGAATGAAGACTACATTTCCTTCATCCGAGCCAGAAATTACTTTTGCTTGTATCAAGTTGTCAAACAAAGCAATAATAATCATCCGAGTCCCGTTGCAAAGTCCTTTTCTGCTGTTAAAATTACGCAAAAGCATTATAATTGTACCAACTTTTAGTTTCAGGAGATGAGAAGGCATTCCTGTTGGTGTTAGAGAATTTAGAAATTCCACGGGATATTGTTCGGGATTTTCTGTCTCATCTGGATCAATGGAATCGTGGCTCAAATATTCAATGTATTCACCAGGAATACAATCCATAACTTTTGAATTGATCAAATCCACAGCGTCATTTTTGGGACAAAGAATGGCATGTGATGCAGCATTCTGAATACTTTCATCATTATTCACATCAATGACAATGTTTTCACCAAATATATCCAAGATTAAAGAGCCAGTGCAGATCATGTCTTGCGGGATCTCAATGACATCATCACCAAGGTTGTAATCATTGGACAATTCTCCATTTCCCAATTGAATTAACCAATTGCTATAATCAGGATCAATGGAGCGCATGTTGTTAATGAGTGGCAATTGATTGAAAAGCTGCCATTGTCGTGAATATTTAATGCAGCTCTCTACGATGTCTGTCCTTGTTCCATGAGAGATGATAGGAAGACACTGCCGAAAGTCTCCTCCCAGAACAATGACTTTCCCTCCAAAGGGTAATTTATTTTTCTTGGAGACATCAGTTGTCATGACATCCCGTAATAATTGATCAATGACATGCAAAGCGTATTTTGACAACATAGTAGACTCATCAATGATGAAGAGTTTGGTAGTCTTCAAATGTTGGGCCGCATCAGTATCATTTTTGATTCTTGAAACGGATGTCTCATTAATTGGTATTTGTATGCCATACAGTGAATGGATAGTTCTTCCTCCTTGCAATAGATTAGCAGCAATCCCTGTACTGGCTGCAGGTGAGACAACTTCTCCTTCTCCTCTCAGTTCATGAATCAATAGATAGGTTTTCCCACTTCCACCGGGACCATCAAGGAAAAAGCACTTTGCCTTATCACTTGTATCCTCTAAAGCTTTATGGATTGCAGTAAGGCCAAACGTTGTTGATCATTTAAGGTGACTTTCATTTCATGTGCTCTTACTAACTCTTCTTCTTTGTTGTATTGAGGACGAATGTGTGGTTTTCTTTTTGGGTGTGGCAGATTAAATTCATTAAAATGTTTAGCATGAAATTTTAAAACATGTTCAACATCAGTCATGGCATATCCTTCACAATGCTCACAATCATCAGTGTCAGGGTGGTAGGCATGACAGTAATCTTGAACGAAGTGTTGTTTAAATTCTTGCCACAACTCCAGGGGATGATTAGGAGGACCAAAGACACATATATAGCAAACATGTCACGGAGCTGTGCAGGCATATTGAGAACACAGGCATCCAATAGACTTTTTCTCCAAACAGTGTCATCGAAGAGCAATCCATGGGCTAATGCCGCCTCTTTAAAAGTGGAGTATGTGACTTCCTTAACAGTCTTAAGGTTGTCAAAACTTGTAGCTCCTTTAACATGGAGTAACAACAGCCTTAAAAAATAACGTTCTTGTTCTTGAATACTAACAGTGTAGAGTCTACCAATGACTGAAGCACCTCCTCTCCTTCTAACTTCCCATGCACCTTCTTTCCAAACATAATGCTCCGGAATTTGACGATATAAGTACTCCCGAGCTTTGGGATCATTCTCATTGAGGGTAAAGTAGGCCATGAGTGTTGATTGTCTGTCCATTGAATAACTGATGTTGTCCGCAGAATCACCCTCGTGAAAAAAAAGTGATTGTGAATGAGGCAGATGTACTGCAAGACGAATAATGCTGTGAGATTGTCTATGCATTTGGAAAGCAAAGATTCGCCAAGCTGCCTCTGGTGCACTGACATATCTGGAATCCATGAATTTATGAGTTTCATCGTGTCTGATGTTGGTTTCACAAATTTCCACATTGGCTTTGTCATGACCTTTATACACATATTTGAAGAGGTATTTTACGCTCTGAATGGAAGCACATACTTCCACATTGATATGGCACTTATATTTTAATAGAAGGAAAGGGTTATATGGAACCACCCAAGAATTATCAATCATCTTGGAATGGTGTGGAAAAGAAGGTCCTTCGTTTCTTTGATAACTTGGATATGCATCCTCAGGTATAACAGTTTTTGTTTGAAACTTTTTGGGAAAAGCTTTTTTACACTTTCCATTCTCCATACATGGAGAATTGGGATTGTGTTGTCCACAGGGGCCATGGATCATGTGTTGCATGACAATTTGATGGAGCACAGGGTAATGTGATGGATCAGGAATTTCATCCCAAACAGTATTGTCCACTTCCACCTCAGTTCTTAGTTTTGAGTTGGCATCCAGAATAATTAGAATGTGAGCATGTGGTAGGCCTCGCTTTTGAAATTCTATCACATGAACCATAGCACAAACCTTTGCCAAATAATCCAGAATTAATATCTTTCAAAAGGGCTTCAAGTTTAATCCTGAAAACACGGGCCACTAAATCCGGTCGATGTTCAGCACGTTGCCATGGCTGTAAATTGGTTGCAATTTCACTCCATTTTGGATTACAGGTCATCGTTATAAAAAGATCTGGTCTTCCAAATTTAGTTACAATCGCCATGGCATCTTGATACCTCTGCTGCATGTTTCGGGGACTTCCCTCAAAGGAAGATGGTAAAATTACCGTCTTGCCAATGGGGATTCCTTTTTCTACAGATTTTCTCAGCAAATGTTCTTGAAGGAGACAATAATCTTCTACCTTCAAATCCTTCTGGTGTTGTCGTATAAAATTTAAACGATTGGCCTCGATCTTAACATAGGCATCCACCAAGTACTGCTGGTGTCAGTTTACCTCCATTAAGGACAGGATTGAATTCTGTCCGTACTGACAGCAAATGACAGTAATACTGCAGCTGTGTCACCCTGCGAGCATTTTGGCCTTGCTGCATGAGTGCTTCATGCCACCCTTGCTCTCCATGAGGGAAAAACAATGGATACAGTAATGCATCCAAATTACTGTGTAAAATGCTTATTTGCTGTGTTCTGGGGGCCAACAGATTCTTTGGGTCTGGTTTTAGATGTATTAAAATGTCTCTATTAAATGGTGGCTCTCCATCAGCATTTTCAAAGATGACTGCGACTTCATGGACAGTAGGGTTGTTATACCGTCTTGGGTCTTGCTCTCTGTCTTGTTTAATTGCCATGATGATATTAGGCATCTTTGTGCCATGTTCAAATGCTTTCTGTTCTTCCTCTTCCTCCACTTGCCGTAACATTTTGTAGGCTGAAACAAAGGGATTAATACCTTCCAATTGCTCAGCAATAATTCTCATCAAGGCTGGATTACACTTGAGATTTTCTGGAGACTGTAGGCGTTGTTCAGTAGCAGTAGCACTATCCAAAATATACAGCTGTGCATATGCTGGAACTTGACCTTCAGCGGGGTGGAGAGTTCCAATTCTATGGTAAATTTGGCCGTGAATCCGGAAACAGTACGGACCGTGTCCAGGTGGTTGAGAAACACTTGCACCCATGCAAGCAAATGCAAAGGAACTATTAATGCTCCTGATATTTCCATGAGATTTTTACTATATGGGCTGTCTCTTTTCAGTAAAGTAGTGAAGAGCTCAGGGTACTGAGGTAATGGTACCTTAACTTTGCCCTTGTGACAACAAAGGGAGAACTGTCCATCAAATGGCCTTTCAGCCTCAAAATGTTGTGCTTCACAATGTTGACATAACACATTCATGGACCCACAGGTATGTTCTAAAATACCGGTATCGTCATCAGTAAAGCCAATAGGGATTGATGACGTAGGTGAAGTGAGCAACAGATGACCTTTTTTGTAGATGCCTACATAAATAAGGCGTTGCTGTGTAGAACTGTCAACACATCCAACAAAAGAAGTAGTGACTGGAGACTTCTTACGAAGGTTTTTTTTTTGGCGTAGTTGACGCTGTGAAGCAGCCAAATGGGCCAAACGGCGTTGTTTTGAGGTAGGTGACATAATTTGTAAATGTTTGACTTTAGCCAATTTGTGTCTTGTCATGGCAGAAGCATCTTCTCTGTTCTTGTTTTAGAAGAACATTTCCCCTTCACTTTACTTGTGCCAGATGTTGAAGGCAGTTCAGTTTCACAAAGTGTTGGAGACACAGATGTGGACGCCATATCAGAGGTAGATGGTTCTCCTTGCACCTTCACCTTTTGTTGTTTGCGTCTTTTGCGTTCCGCCTCAGCTTTTTTCGCCAACCGACTGCTTCTTTCTTCAGCAGACTCCTTTGCAATTCTTGTATTCAAAGCCGTCTTGACCTTAAGCAAACGGAGACGTTTTTTTTCTGGATCTTCCTGCGCACGCTTCTTGCGCTGGCATGCAGCATTTTTAGCTCTAACAGAGCTTTTTTGTTTGTCAGAGCTCATATTGAGCACAGTACAGCAAAATGTATGCAATAATAGCTACAGTATATTAATTAAGGAAGCAATGAATATACATTCTGCATAGCAATATAGTCAAAGTAGTAATATTTTTCTTGATAATTTTTTTTATATACAATATATTTTTATATAAAATTTTATCCTAAAAATATATCAAAAAAATATATTTTATATATATTCTTAACTTAAATAAATTATGTATATTATATATTACAATTTATTATGTGTATATATAAATTGTATATGATTAGTATATATATATATATATATATATATATATATATATATATATTGTGTAAACGAAATAAAAGTTAGGGCCCTTTCACATCATCTTTTTTTTCAAATTGCGGCAGATGCGGTGAAAAAACCACATCTGCCACGATTGCCGCATAACTGCTGCACTTGCGGCATGGTTGCGGTAATCCCCATAGAAAGTATAGGGTGACTTGCAGCAAGTGCGGCAAGTACGGTGTTGCACTTGCGGCAAGTGCGGCCGCGAAAAAAAACGCACTGAGCCGCGGTTTTTTTCGCGGCCGCACCTGCCGCAAGTGCAAAACCGCATGTGCTGCACCTGCCGCAAGTCCCCCTATACTTTGTATGGTGATTACCACAACCGCAGCGCATGTGCAGCCGGTATGCGGTAATCATGGGCGATTTGTATTTTTTCACCGCATTGCAATGGAATATATATATAAAGTAATATAGAATATACATATATATATAGATTAATATACAATATATATATATATAGATTAATATACAATATATATATATAGATTAATATACAATATATATATATTACAGAATAGATAGATTAATATACAAAATATATATATATAGATTAATATACACTATATATATATATATATATATATATATTAATATACACTCTCTTTATATTATATATATATATATAGATTAATATACAATATATAATATATATATATATATATATATATAGAGTAATATCCAATATATATATATATATATATAGAGTAATATACAATATATATATAGAGTAATCATATACATATATATAATATGACATCTATAGATATATATATATTAATCTATATCTATATATCTATATATCTCTATCTATATATAAATATATATATATATGTCTATTTATATATATATATATCTATATATATATAATTATGAATATATCAATATAATAATAATATTAATAATCAAGTAATAATAAAAATTAATATTAACGCTAATAATAATATAAATAATTATTAATAATTAATAATCGATTATATTGGCCAAAAAAGATATCTTAGCTGATATTGTAGAGATGAGGTTCCAACACTGGTTTTCCGACGTCCGTCCCACAGGATCACCAAGGCAGGAATGATATGTGAGGAAAAGTAAAAGTAAACACTATAAAATTGCAGCGGAGGGAGTATAGTGATTGGTAGACAAAGGGGAGTATAGTGATTGGTAGGCAAAAAGGGTTGCCACCCAGCAACAGCGCACTCAGCCGCGGGTTTTTTCGCGGGCAAACCTGCCGCAAGTGCGAAATCGCACTTGCCGCACCTGCCTCAACTCGCCCTATACTTTCTATGGGGATTACCGCAACCGCGCCGCAAGTAGACTCGCAATGGGCTCGCGGCCATTGCTCGCGCTACACAGCGACTCGCAATGGATCCCCATAGAAAGTATAGGGGGACTTGCGGCAGGTGCGGCGGCTAAGGTAGCGACTCGCAATGGCCTCGCGGCCATTGCTCGCGCTACACAACGACTCGCAATGGATCCCCATTGAAAGTATAGAGGAACTTGCGGCAGGTGCGGCGGCTGAGGTAGCGACTCGCAATGGCCTCGCGGCCATTGCTCGCGCTACCTCAGGGGTAAATCGTTAAGTTTGTGGCCGGGCCTCTGGTTCTATTTTCGGACAACGACTCGCAATGGCCGCTTTGCGGCCATTGCTCGCGCGTGGTGACGTCACATACTGACAAAGCCACGGCGATTCCGGGGTCCGACACGAAAATGCCTACGGCAATTATAGAGTAGATAGAAGCGGGCCCAACACTGACCCCTGTGGTACCTCACTGTTAACTGTGACCCAGTCTAAGTGTGCTCCATTAATAACCACCCTTTGTTTCCTATCACTGAGCCAGTTATTAACCCACTTACACATATTTTCCCCTATCCATATTGTTGTCATTTTATGTATAAACCCTTTGTGTGGCACCGTATTAAAAGCTTTTAAAAAGTCCATATACACAACATCCACTTCTTTTCCTTGGTCCGGAACTTACCTCTTCATAGAAGCTGATCAGATTAGTTTGACATGAATAGTCTCTTGTAAACCCATGTTGATATGGGTCATGAGGTTATTCTTCTTCAGATACCCCAGTATAGCATCTCTTCGAAAACCTTCCAGGATTTTAACAACAGTAGAGGTTAAGCTTACTGGCCTATAATTTCCAAATTCAGTTTTTGTCCCCTATTTGAATATTGGCACCACATTTGCTATACGCCAGTCCTGTGGTACAGACTCTGTTATTTTAGAATCTTTAAAGATTAAAAATAATTGCCTATCTATGACAGTACTTAATTCCTGCAGTACTCTGGGGTGTATCCCATCCGGACCCGGGGATTAGTCAACTTTAGTGGTTTTTATGGTTACCATATATACTCGTGTATAAGCCGAGTTTTTCAGCCCAAAAATTGGGCTGAAAAGTCTCCCCCTCGGCTTATACACGGGTCAATACGGTAGGCTGCGTGGTGGGGGCTGTGTCCGGGGCTGGGGAGGCTGGAGGAGGCGGTGGGAGGCTGCTGAATGAGCAGCGCCGTCACGTGGGGCCGCTCATTACATATGCACTGCTTCCCGTCAATCAGCAGCAGGGGGAAGCAGTGCATAACTAAATATATGCCCCCAAATGCTGGCACTTGCCCCCCTGCTTGTAAGCCCCCCCGGCTGCTTATCTTACTATCCCTTGTATTCTGCATCGGGCGCTCAGGTCCCTCAGTGCTGCCATCCTCCGTAGCATCCGGGGTCATGTGACCGGCCAGTCGCATGACGTCATCGCTACGCGATGGCCGGGGACCCCGGATGACGCCGGGAGCACGGAGGATGGGAGCACGGAGGGAGCTGCGCGCCCGATGCAGAAGACCAGGGATGGTAAGTTAAGCAGTCGGGGGGGGGGGCCTTACAAGCAGGGGGGCAAGTGCCAGTATATACCACCTCTGGGGCTGCTGTATACACCACTGGGGCTGCCTGTATATACCACCACTGGGGCTGCTGTATACACCACTGGGGCTGCCTGTATATACCACCACTGGGGCTGCTGTATACACCACTGGGGCTGCCTGTATATACCACCACTGGGGCTGCTGTATACACCACTGGGGCTGCCTGTATATACCACCACTGGGGCTGCTGTATACACCACTGGGGCTGCCTGTATATACCACCTCTGGGGCTGCCTGTATATACCACCTCTGGGCCTGCTGTATACACCACTGGGGAGGCTGCTGTATACACCACTGGGGAGGCTGCTGTATACACCACTGGGGCCTGTATATACCACTGTGGCTGCTGCTGTATATACCACTGAGGAGGCTGCTGTAACACTGCTGGGGCCTGTATATACCACTGGGGAGGCTGCTGTATACCACACTGCCGGGGGCTGTATACCTGTGCTGGGGTCCACCCTCGGCTTATACACGAGTCAATAGGTTTTCCCAGGTTTTGGGGGCAAAAGTAGGGGGGTCGGCTTATACACGGGTCGGCTTATACACGAGTATATACGGTAATCTCTTTTTATTAATTATAGAAGAATAAGGCAGTACAGTACAAGTTATACGAGTAAGTATAGAACAGAACATCTAATAAGGAATTCACATTAGTACCATCAATACAAAGTATTATAAAGTATTATTCAATGTACAATTTCAGATTTATATACCCTCCTCAGGTACAGGGAGAACTATTTCCTGTTCATAAACCACCAATAGGGGATTGAAGACCCCCTTCTTAGTCAAGGAACCTATAGCATGAAAGGGGGTTAGTAATCCCTTAAAAAAAATATTATAGTATCCAACTCCCCTTTGTCAGATTGGGCAAAAGCGAACGAGCATCTATTGGTGTATTGCTTATTAACTCTTTACTGATTTCAGTGCATCAGCAAAGATTAAGTCTCATAGGATCTTCATAAAATCCAGTCCATCTGGGATAGGCTTGCCTCTATCGTAGTTCCTCATGATGACATTTATATTGCTCCTGTCAGTATTGCTGGAACCTCATAAAAGAGTAAACCAAAATATAGTCCTCGAAACGAAGACTATTAAGTGACCCTGAGTGGGTATAAAGAAAGAGGAAGAAAAATAGATAAAGGAATCAAAAGGGAAAGTAGGGACTGGGCTAAATTAATCAGGGTCAGAATAAGAGGAGATGGGTCTAAAGGGGGGAGGGAAATCATAGATAAGGGGGAACCTCGACCCCGTGCCGACCATTTATCAAACCATCTAATCAACCTCAGAAAAAGATCTCCTGAAATCAATCGAGTCTTGGTAAAGAATCTATTCAGTCCAGGTCACTGAGAACTTGTAACGAGAACCTGAAGCATCAGCTGCCAATTCCTCCATTTTAAATAGATCCATCATCTCCTTGAACCAGTCAAGTAGGGAAGGTACCCGGGGAGTTTTCCAGAATCTTGGAATTAGTGTACGAGCGGCTGAGACACAAAAGCGAAGTATATCCTTCTTATTAAGCCCTATGGGGCCTGGAAAGATGGATAGTAGAGCTACTTCTGGGCAACATTTAACCTGTTTACTTGTAATTCATGTGTAAATGCCGAACACCTCAGACCAGAACCGCTGAACTTTAGTGGTTTTAGACACATCGTACTTCCTGCTGGGTTAAGTAGGTGACATTTAATGGATAATTTTTGTTATTACTGATCATGTAGTCTGTCATGGGATTTTCTTGTGTAAATACTGTTGAAAAAAAGTCATTTAGCATATTGTCTTTTTCCTCATCCTCACCCACCATCTCACTCAGACTATTTTTTAGGGGGCCAACACAATCATTTTTTAGTTTCTTACTATCTATGTAGTTAAAGAATATTTTGGGATTTTTTTTACTTTCTCTGGCAATGAGTCTCTCTGTCTCAATCTTTGCTGCCTTGATTTGATTTTTACACTTTATTTAATTTTCTGTATTTATTTAATGCCTCATCAATACCTACTTGCTTTAATTCCCTAAATGCTTTCTTTTTGTCACTCATGGAGCCCCTTACAGCTCTATTTAGCCATAGTGGCTTCCTTCTATTTCTAGCTTGTTTATTCCCATAGGGTATATATTGTGCACAGGCCCTATTCAGGATGGTAATAAACGTCTCCCATTTGTGTTGTGTACTTTTATGTCTCAGGATATTGTCCCAGTTTATTGCACTAAGATCATCTCTCAACCGTTGGAAATTTGCCTTCCTGAAGCTTAGTGTCCTTGCTGCCCCTGTACTACACATCTTATTAAAGAATACATGAAAAATCATTATTTTGTGATCACTGTTACCCAAGTGATATGCGGTCTGGCCTGTTGGTTAATATTAGGTCTAGCAGTGCCCCCTTCTTGTTGGGTCCTAAACCAGTTGTGAAAGGTAATTGTCTCTTAAGGTACCGTCACACGCGGCAATTTTGCAAGCAATTTCACTGGCAATTTGCTGGTTGCAGTGAAATCATGGATACATGGTTCCATTTCTACACAATAACAAAACAGAACCATGTATCCATGATTTCACTCCAACCAGCAAATTGCCAGTGAAATTGCTTGCAAAATTGCCGCGTGTGACGGTACCTTTATAGTTGTCAAAAACCTATTACCTTTGCTGGAAGTGCAGGTTTCTGTTCCCCAATGTATTTCAGGGTAGTTGAAGTACCCCATAATAATGACTTCTCTTTTAATTGCTGCTTCATCTATTTGCTTTATGAAGATATTCTACGCCGCTTTCATTATTTTAGAGATTTATAACAAACCCCTAATAGTATTTTATTATTTTTCCCCCTCCCCTTATTTCCTTCTCCCCTTCGGTAATTGGAGTTCCAGCTCTTCAGTTAGGGGTTTATTTGGTACTAGATGGTGGCCCGATTCTAACGCATCGGGTATTCTAGAATATGTATGTAGTTTATTTATGAAGATTTAAAAATAATGCAATGAATACACGATATCTATCTATCTATCATCTACCTATGTGTCTATCGTGTCTATTGAATATTCTCCTAGGTTTGCCTTAGTTGGTAGAGCATTCGTGTTGTATGAATGGCGCAAATATGTTGTTGTCTGTTTGCCCTGTCTACTGGAGATTCATTAAGCCGACATTATGAGATTCGGCAGCTTGGCCTTGTCTGGCAGCAGTTTGTTGTGGTGTCTCCTATTGTTGACGACGTCTGTGAGATGCCGCATCCTGGGCTTGTCTCATGGCAGTTTGTTGTGGTGTCTCTTGGTGTCGACTTTGTTGTCGCCTTGCTGCTTCTGCAGCTTTTCTGTCATCGTCATTGGCGTATTTGCGCTTACGACCAATTAAACCCATTGAATAAACGTGACTGAAGTAGTTCAGACTGTCACTGACACAAAGTGTGAAGTAAATGTGACTGAAGAACAGCACACTATGACTGACAGACCTTGTAAACAGGAGTGAAGAGCGTCACACTATGACTGACAGACCTTGTAAACAGGAGTGAAGAGCGTCACACTATGACTGACAGCCTTGTAAACAGGAGTGAAGTGCATCACACTATGACTGACAGCCTTGTAAACAGGAGTGAAGTGCGTCATCTCCCGGCTGGCTCGCCGCAGACCTCTGTACAGCAGTACATGAGCCGCAGCGCAAATTTTTAATGCGCGCGGCTCTTTTGCATACGCTGCACTCATTGGTCGCTGCGGCTGCCGGCGACCAATGAGCACTGGCGCGTGATTTCAAACACGATTAGGCAATTATATGGTAGATGTTAAATTCCATTTGTTTTCCCTGCAGCAAATCTGTAAGTGATTCCACTCCTGTCACCCCTTCCTTTTCTCCTGGTTTGGCTATGTGGAAAATGTCTCCTATTTTAGTTCTTCAGTTGCATATTGACTAGAGGCAGAGTGCAGTTAAGGACACCCAGTGTCATCAGTCGACATTTAGTGAGGGGTGCGATTTCATATTCTTAGGCTGGTTTCACACTGCAGTTGTTTTCCCTGATCAGGTCCATCTAGTTTGTGCGCTAAAACCAGGAGAGGAACCAGGAAAGGAACTTGCAGAGAAAAAGTATAATTGAAAGATTGACACCTGTTCTGGGTTTTGGAGACACTCCTGGTTTTAGCACACAAACTGGATGGAACCTGATCAGGGAAGAACTGTAGTGTGAAACCAGCCTTAGGGTGCCAACTTCCACCATCTGGCAGGGACAAATCATGGTCAGATTAGGGAATATCCTAGTTTGGACAGAGAACTGTTGAGCACTGGTGTTGTGTTTCTCCTGTTTTGTATGTAACCGCAATCCCTGACTACACACCTCAATTAGAAGTAGCCGTGGAATGTAACTACCCAGACCTAGACACCTCAGCACAGCCGGAGAACTAACTGCTCCTAAAGATGGATGTAGGAAAAGCTATCTTGCCTCAGAGCAGAACCCCAAAAGAATAGCAAGCCCCCACAGATATTAACTGGGAAACAAGAGAAAGAAAAACAAACACAGGCAGAGTAAAAGGTTTAGCAAAAGAGGCCAAACTAGCTATATAGGAAAGACAGGATAGAATACTATTGCGATCAGTATAAAACACTATCAAAAAACACCAACAGCAGACAGTACAAAAATTACCCTGTGTCACTAAGACTCGACGCCCTCTATATCTGCAGACTTCTATGAATCAAATGCTAGCAGAACTGGAAATAACAGATAATAGTGAATGGTAAAATTCCTAGGAAGAAAACTTCCTATCTGAGAGCAGATAAACAAATATACAGACTAAATTGGAAACCCACAACTCAGAATAAGACAAAACATAAGCAGAACCTTAAGCACACAAAAGTGTGCCACAAAATATCAAAAAACCATCCACTTCGCTTGCAAAGAATTCCACAGAGCAGAAGAAACCAGAGAGAGACGTAATCTCCTACAGGAACCAAAGACAACTCGCAAGGTTGATCCACTTCAAACCATTATATGCTCCAAGAACCAGATTGCTAATCATCACCATCACCTGTGAAGCCCACACAGTCAGCTGCATAACCAGCAACAACCACCGGAGGTAGCTCCAATGAATTCACAACATTAACCCATGTAAGTGTTTGGACAGTCATAACATCTAAATTCTACTTAACTTCCCTAACTGATCCATGTATCGCAATAAATAACATCACACCTTCTCCCATACTGGATGTCCACTGTCTCGAAGAAGCCCTTACCTCTGTATTGTCGTTCAAACCCCACATCCAAGCACTTATCAACTTCTGCTGCCTTTAAAGCAAAAAAGAAAAATATTTCCAGTAACTGTCTTTTCAACCCTGAATCTACTAAAACGTTAGTGCATGTCCTAATCATCTCCCACCTTGACTACTACAAAAGCCTGTGGCCTTCCTACTAACATTCTTGCACCTCTCCAATTTGTCTTTTACTTTGCTGTTTGAGTAAGGCTTCTTTCACATCAGCGTTTTTGTCCATTCGCAGCAGATCCGGCAGGTTTGCCTCATCTGCCACATAACAGTTCACTTGTGTCAAGCCTGTGTCACTTGTTCGTGAAGGATAAAAAAAAGCTGCTAGCAGCATTTTTTCGCGCTGCTGCAAGTGCCAGGATCTGGAAAAACTGCACTTACCGCACCTGACCACAAGTCCCATAGGGAATGAATGGGGTTTGCCGCAAGTGAGCCGTTACACGGCAGATGATGCAAATCTGCCTACGTAACTTCCCACAATTGCAATAACAAGTACAACATTGTCCATTTTTCACTCTAACATAGACCGGCTCTTCCAGGAGGGTTACAGACATGATGTTAACTCCTTCCACAAAGGCTGGTAAGTAGGTAAAGGGAAGCTGGTTCATTTACATCCTACTGATATTCAACCTGATGATTTATGTGTTTCACTGTAACTATGATACCTCAAAACTGCTTTACTACTTTTCAGAAGCCACTCGTAGAGCCATTTCTCCCATGACCAGTTCCTTCAGCTGGTTGATCCTTACTCTCTTACGGTACCTTTACACACGGCAACTTTTCTAGGAATTTCATTGGCAACTTACTGGTTGCAGTGAAATCATGGAGACATTGTTCCATTTGTACACAGCAACAAGATAGAACAATGTGTCCATGATTTCACTGCAACCAGTAAGTTGCCAGTGAAAGTCCCAGAAAAGTTGCCGGGTGTAAAGGTACCCTTATGGTACCTCTACACGCCGCTACTGGATGGTGGCAACAACCGGATACATGAGAGAAATGTATCTCGCACCGCCAATTCAACCCGTGGTAGCGGCGTGTGAAGACGGTTGTAGCCACCCGCCAGTAGCGGCAACTGTTTCCGAGCACTGCCCTAAAACAGGTGGCTACCCAGGCGATTGTAGCGACCTGTATCGGCGTGTAAAGAAGGAACAGAAGGGATGTGTGGACACCAGGCTACGTACTTGGTCTGTAGCTGGGGCGTGACACAGCCTCCGGGAAACCACCCCCCTTCAGCGATCATTGGAGGAAGCTCCTGCATTATGATTGGTTGTTGCTGCATAGGGCGGCATATTTAAGGAACTGACCAGTCACACTACGCAATTGCTCGAGCGTCATGTATTAATCAGCTTCCTGCGCTGCCTGGCCAATCATGATGTTATTGCTTTGTCCTATCAGCGTACGGACGTCTTGTAATCCACAATTCTGGCACGCCTATGTGTTGTCCCTGCTGCACCAGGTCCCCCATATTAGCTTGTTGTAGCGGTGTGTAAATGAGGTAAGGTGCTCTGCAGAAGGTAACTTGAGACACCCGGCAGTGTATCCAGAGATAGATGTAACCTACCGTAGCGCACCTTGTTGCGGCGTGTAAAGGTGGTGCGATTACCGTTTGCAACCGTTTGTGCGTGCTCGTGCACGTGAAGTATCCGGTTGTTGCCACCATCCAGTAGCGGCGTGTAAATGTACCATCAAGGTTCACACTGGTCAATAATGTATCTGCATCTTTTAACACAGCTTGCCTGATAGGAGTCCCCTTTTTCTCAGCCCGTTTCTGTAGAATTACAGCTGCACTCCAAACCTGGTCAACTCTTCCACATTTTTCACTTGTCTTCTCCCTTCAGCTTCCACTACAGAACTTGAACCAAGAAATTCCTCAATATCTGGTCCTTGCACTCCTCCCCTCTTTGTCTGGCCATAAGCTTAACCCTATCTTGCCTAAACACAGGGAAATCTAACTTTATGTGGAGGAAACCAATGTCATCTTGTGGCCGGTTTTAGTACTACAGCCCACAAAACTTTATACATTGTAAGGCCAGGATATCATTAAGGATATCGTTGAAACGTCACGGATTTGTGAACGTTCCAACGATATCGTTAGTGCGTCCTTGCGTGTAAATGAACGATGTTGGTTAAAAAAATCGTTGGAACGTTCATCACAAAAATGAGATCC
This sequence comes from Allobates femoralis, assembly GCA_033576535.1. Lineage (NCBI taxonomy): Eukaryota > Metazoa > Chordata > Amphibia > Anura > Aromobatidae > Allobates > Allobates femoralis. The sequence continues at coordinate 501,206,162 of JARQOC010000004.1, forward strand.
TGACCTCAAATCTACTGTTTGTCGTCCAATTAAGGAACTGTGAAGAAGCCACATCGTTCAGTGTGATACCTTTTTGAACTATCTCGTTCAAAATTCTCCAATTCCTGCCGCTTTAGAAAATCATTCAATGGATCTTCTCAAAATCGCTGGCGCGTTGGCAAATTTAAGATCGTTAACGATATCCTGGCATGTGACAACGCACCAACGATGGCAAAAGGATCGCGGTCACGTGACATAGCGAACAAAATCGTTCATCTATATCCTTGTGTGTGAAGCGGCCTTTAGGCTCCATTCACACTCTGCGTTTTTGGTCTGATTTTGCTCGTCCGTTTTTGTAGCCAAAACCAGGAGATGGTGATAAATACAGAAGTGGTGATGTGTTTCTATTATACTTTTCCTCTGATTGTTCCACTCTTGGTTTTGGCTACAAAAATTGCCAAGCAAAAACAGGCCAAAAATGCACAGTGTGAATGGAGCCTTATTCAGTAAACATTTAACAACACTGCTATAGCTTGCACTATGTTGCCCCTTAATCAATACTACCTTGCATATACATCATACTATTATAGTTAAACAATTTATGCCTTTGGCAGGATACATGACTATAAGTCACACTCAAAGACCCAGGGCCCACGGTGAGGTTTTTTTTTGTGTTTTTGCAGTGTTTTTTATCACCATTTGGCACAGAAACGCATGTTTTAACTTCCCCTAGCAAAGTACCGTATTTTTCCTTTTATAAGACGCACTTTTTTTCCTCCAAGTTTTGGAGGAAAGTGGGGGTGCGTCTTATAAAAGGAATATAACATTCTAGCATCCTCAGTTGCTTGGGAGGGGGAGACAGCAGTGAAGTGGGGACAGAAGTGGCAGGGAATGGTCCCTGCTGAAGAATCCGGGCGGCAGGAGCACCACGTGTCCCCGGCTCATTAACTACTTAGATATTCACTTCACTTGCTCCCAGTCTCCACCCACCTCTCTGCACTGAAGTAGTGATGGTAAAATGGATTTTTGGTGAGCCGGCTCTTTTGGATCGGCTCACCAAGAAGAGCGGCTCTTTTGGCTCCGAAAATGGCTCTTCATTTCCTATTACCTTTGGCTTAAATTTGAAGCAAATTCTGGTATGTTTTAACCCATGATTGTATACCTTTTAGTAAAAATCTACTCATGTGCCAATTTATGACATAAAACAGAATAGTTTCCAGAATAACCAGATTTTATATTATTTGCTGTAAAAACTTTACAAACACAAATGAACATGCAAAATAGCAACAAGATACTTATCAGTGCCACATTTTAACGCTCCTTCACACTGGCTTCGCTGTCTGCTGTGTGACTGTGGCCTCTGCATCCAAGGCGATTTAGATAAGGAATTTGCTGCGGAATTCACCGTCCTGACTGCAATGATTTTGCATATCGGATACGATTGTCATATCTGGCAATTAGAGATGAGCGAACATAATATTGTTCGATTCCATATCGAATTGAATTCAACATTGTTCGATAGCAGTTTTGCTATATTATGCATGCGTTCATAATTGCGAACGTTCATAATCGCGAGCGTACATTCGCTTTGGTTCTACTCACAGCGGCCGAGAGCCATTTTGTGCAGGTCAGTATTGAACCCGCATTGCGAATAAACACAATGCGGCCGCTAAAATAGCGAATATTAGTGATTTTACGCAGTATCGCGTATATTCACAATGCGGTATATTTAAACATTCAAATTGGAGCGCACAAAGTGTTCGAAATTGCCAGCACCGCACAAAACGAGAAATGTTGATAAAAAAAAGTGCAGAAATCAAACAAGTGCAATTCAATTAGCTCAACATACTGGCAATTGTATGCAGATGGGATGTGATGTAGAGTGCTGTACTGCTGTATAGTACTAGTGCAGGTGCATGAAGTTGTCCCTCAGATTGGCACTGCTATCCATGTAACAGGGCTGCTGGAGGTTATTCACATACCAGAAACAACAGAACCATTCCAAGTTGCACTAGCAGCTAATGTGCATTTACACAGCGATGCGCACCCGAGCCTGCGATCCAGTGATGCTCAATCCAGCGATGGTATGATTGCAGAAGAGATCCTTATCTGCCCTGCCCATATGCATCGCTGGATCATTTGTTCTCTTCCATTCAACGTGAATGGGAGAGAACAAGGGACGCACATTTACATCCGCTGTTTACTCCTCGCTCAGCGAGGATTACAAGCTGGCGGTAAATAACTATAATCGGCTAAATCCAGATGTCAATGTTCCTTTAATAAAGTGCCTAGCTGCCTGACTGCTGCTTGTCACAGATTGGAGGGGGGCAGGGCTGTGAGTCAGTGCTATGTGCGGCGGCAGGAGGAGCATGGATAAGATCAGAGTGACTACTGCCGGGAGGGAGGGGCCGGGAGGGGCGGGGCAAGAGGGGACTGACTGTGGAACGTGAACTGGCAAAGAGCCGTTTCAATTTCAATGGCTCCCTGCCAGGAGCGGCTCATATGATTCACTATAAAGAGCCGGCTCTTAGAGCCGGCTCATTCAGAGCTACCCATCACTACACTGAAGACAGCATGAGAGGTGAGAGCACGGGGAGCAGGAGAAGCTGCTTAGCCGGCACACATGGTCTCTCCCCAGCTTCTTGCAGTGGCTGGGGATATTGTGTGCTGGAGATAGTGAGAATGCAGGAGCTGGGGGTGCAGCTGCGGCAAGTGAATGAGCACTGAGCTTAGTGCTGCCATGGAGACAGGGGTAGAGCAGATCGGCACCTTATCACAGGCACCTTATCACAGGTACCTTGTCACAGTGTCCTGGCCTCACTCCCTCTGCTCTCTGTAATGTTTCCTCCTGCTGAGCCCTGCCCTGTGCAGAAATCCAGGAAGGTCGGTCAGGTCTGCAGTTCAGGAGCTTCAGTCTATTAGGCTGGCTTCACACTTGCAGATGCATCTGCAGCGTTTTGCAGATGCATCTGCAAGTATCAGCATGCAGACCGCGGCCGTGGTGTGAATGCTCTCATTCATTCCTATATGTGAGCCGTAAGCAGGCGTATGCCTGCTTACAGATCACACTCTCCCGCCCGCACTATGGACGCGAGATGTTGCGTCCAAGGTGCGGGGCGGGAGAGTGTGATCTGTCAGCAGACATACGCCTGCTTACGGCTCACATATAGGAATGAATGAGAGCATTCAGACCGCGGTGCGCCCTATTATAAACATAGGGGCCGCGGTCTGCATGCTGATACTTGCAGATGCATCTGCAAAACGCTGCAGATGCATCTGCAAGTGTGAAGGCAGCCTAAGAGCAGGGCTGGAGCCTGCATAACACCAGTGTACAGCTCCTGTATCTACATCCTGCATCTATAGGTCAAGCTCTGTAGTGGTGACTTGTAATTAGGAGACAGAGGCTGGAGCATCGTATTTCAGCAGTATGCAGACCCCCTCCCTGGCCCTCCCTCTTTACAGGACATCACATCAGAACTTTATGTGCAGACTGGCCACAAAGCAGGACACATTAAAGTGAGTGCACATGGATGTGTAACATAACCACTAATAAAGTAAAGTTAACACAACAATACTGTGCTTAACTAGAACTCCAAGCATGCTATAGGATCTACAGTACATGCTGGGAGTTATAGTTCTTAAAGGGATTGCTACTACATGAACAAATCCCTTCTCATTCACCTTGTTGGCCCTTGTAAAAGTAATAAGGACCATACTAAGGCTGTGTGCTCATGGTCGGGAGGAGCTGCATGTTGGACGCGGCCCCTCCGGACCTGAGTGAAGCCACGGGTGGCCGCAGGGAGACCGCAGCCGTCCTGTACTCACCATGTGCAGCGGGTGCAGGGCGGCTTCTCACTGCAGTCACCCGATGGAAGCCGCTTCCGACTCCGCAGCATGAAATAAACATGCGGAGGGGGAACCGGCAACCCGCACTGCAGCTGTCAGATCACTGCGGGCGGGTTAAGCATAATGAGGATGGGATTTCTACATATCCCATCCACTATGCTTGTACTGTACTACGCAGCATTTTGGACATAGCAGCAAGACGCTGCGTCCAAAACGCTGCGTATACTGATCGTGTGCACGCACCCTTCCCCCCATGCTGCAGCAGTTCCAACATTGTCAGAAGTTGCATATTCATGTCCCATTAATATGAGACTCAGCGCTCCGACAAATCAGTGCTGGCGTCTGTCTGCCCGCCATCAGACACTGGAGCAGAAGTCATTGGTGTTGCTCACATGCTGCACCTGCATCCTAAGGAAACAGACACCAGCGCTGACTGGTCACAGGGCCTGAGTGTCATATCAAAGTCATTTTTTGCTACAAATATTTTTTTCCCTATTTTCCACCTCTAAAATCTGAGTGCGTCTTATAATCCGGAGCGTCTTATAAAGCGAAAAATACGGTATATGAGAATTCTGAATTGCTGTGCCAATGATGCTTTTATTTCCTTGCAGATTTGCAGCGTTTTTTGGTTCAGAAAAAAAAAGGAGCCTGTAAAATCTTGATGCGTATTAATAGAATTTTTTTTACCTTTTTGCCATTGAGAATAGTGAAACAATGCAAGACTAAAATCTGCACCAAAACCACACTAAAAATTGCACCAAAAACGCACAAAAACGCATTGTGTATTCAGTGCATTTTTCTGGCACAGGGTACAGTTTAGCAGCATTTTTGCTGCAGAAAATTTGTGTACCAAATACGCAGTGTCAGCACATAGCCTTATACACGCAGCACTGCAGAACTAAAGAAAAGGCTACATTCACACTTTGGGAAATTTGCATGCTTTTTCGGCCGCGCTTTTCCCCAAAAGCTCATCTGTGTGTGCGTTCCAGGCAAAGTGAATGGACTTTCACTTTTGCCATTCAGACGTTGTGTGTTTTACAGATGCGCTTTTGGGCCGAAAGCGCATCTATTAAAGGAATTAACATGTCAATTGTGTGCGCCTAAAAGCGTGCGCTTCCTCCCATAGGCCCCAGTATAAGCGCTGGAATACGCAATGCCGATCACACAATGCTCTATTCCAACACATATAAGCATGGGTGCAAGAGAAGCAGCAGGATGTGATATCACATGGGAGCAGGAAGAAACCTGTGTTCCTGGTCACGTATGACATGTCATAAGCTGATCACTTTACCGGCGGCAAAATGATCAGCTGATTCAGTCAGCTGACACATCAGCAACCAATCAGATGATATTGGATCCGGATTGGACGTCGCGGGACCCTGGACCCAGGAGGGATTTAATAAGGTGGTGAATGAGGTGTGTGTCTGTTTTTTTTTTATAAACATTTTTTGTCCTGGTGTCTGTGTATTTATTTTTACAACTCTTTTAATATTGCAAATGGCCGTCTGTCATATTGATGGCTGACTTAGCAATAGGGGCTTGGTGACAGCTGCAAAAAAAGCCATCACCAACCTCATTATTACCCAGTCTGCCACCGCATAGGGCAGCTGGAAGAGTGGGGTAACCCCCAGTTTTAAAGTCTCTCATTGAGACACCAATTTTGGGGAGGCTGCTGGCTGTGGTTCTCAGCGTGGGGGGCCACTTTGGCCTTACCACGCTAGGAATTCTAGCTCTCAGCTATCTGTGTTACCTATGCTAACATACAAAATCTGGCGAAGTCCACGTCATTTTTTTTTTAGTTGTTTTAAAAAAAACTTAAAAAAGGGCTTCCCTGGATTTTCCATTGCCAGTGAAGGTATACGAAGCAGCGGGGGTTAGAAGCCAGTAACTGCTTGGGTTACCCTTAGCTGGCAATAGAAAACGCTGCGGGAGCCCACGTCTTTTTTTTTAATTTTAACAAAAAAAAAAAAATTGGGCTCCCCTGTATCTCCATCCCATGGAATGGAGAAGACAGGAAATGACATCAGGGACCCTTTTTCTCTTTAAATATCTTTCTTCACTGTCCTAATGGACAGTGCAGAAAAAATCGCATGTGTAAAAAAACACATAAAAAACGCAGTGTGTGAACACATTGCATTTTTTTACCTGCTCAAAAAAACGCATCCTCAAAATCCAGGAAAAACACATCCTCAAAAAAAACAGCAAGAGAAGAGAGTGATTATGTGAAGAAGACAAGGAGCTGGAGAAAGAGAGTAAAAATGTGAAAGATGGAAAAATAGAGACAGAATACAGGACAAGGAGAGAGACATTTGAAGAGATGATGGGAAGAATCACAGATATCAAGGTACATCTATGTTTACTATACTTGAGGCTAATTAACAGGATCAGAATGATTTACTGTTTTTATAAAATTTATAGAAAGTAGTAAATTATATGGTTTTGACTATCTGCTATTGATAATACAGGCTACAATAAACCTTATCTTAGGTGTTAGCAGTAGCAGTCAGTCAACAATAATTCTGCACAGAATTAAAGAGGTTGTCCACTACTACCCTTAAGGACCGAGTCACTTTGCAGCTTAATGACCGGACCATTTTTTGTAATTCTGACCACTCTCTCTTTATGAGGTAATATCTCTGGAACGCTTCAACGGATCCTAGCGATTCTGAGATTGTTTTTTCGTGACATATTGGGCTTCATGTTAGTATTAAATTTAGGTCGATAATTTTTGCGTTTATTTGTGAAAAAATAAAAAATTTGGCAAAAATTTTGAAAATTTACCAATTTTCACATTTTTAATTTTTATTCTGCTAAACCAGAGAGTTATGTGCCACAAAATAGTTAATAAATAACATGTCCCACATGTCTACTTCACATCAGCACAATTTTGGAAGAAAAAAAAAAATTTGATAGGACGTTATAAGGGTTCAAAGTTCATGAGCAATTTTTCATTTTTCCAGCAAAATTTACAAAACCAATTTTTTAGTGACCACATCACATTTGAAGTCTCTTTGAGGGGTGTACATGACAGAAAACACCCAAAAGTTACACCATTCCAAAAACTGCACCCCTCAAGCTACTCAAAACTATATTGAAGAAGATTATTAACCCTTCAGGTGCTTCACAGGAACTAAAATAAAGTTGAAGGAAAAAATGGACATTTTAATTTTTGTAACAAAAATGTTCTTTTAGCCTCAATTTTTTCATTTTCACATGGGCAACAGCATAAAATGCATCCTAAAATTTGTTGGGCAATTTCTCCTGAGTACACCGATACCTCATATGTGGTCATAAACCACTGTTTGGGCGCACGGCAGGGCTCAGAAGGGAGGGAGCGCAATTTGAATTTTAGAGCCAATTTTCCGTTCAAAAAGTGAAATGGCGCTCCTTCACTTCTGAGCCCTGCCGTGCGCCCAAACAGTGGTTTATGACCACAAATAAGGTATCGGTGTACTCAGGAGAAATTGCCCAACAAATTTTGGGATGTATTTTATCCCTTTGCCCATGTGAAACTGAAAAAATGTAGGCAAAAAGAATTTTTTTGTGAAAAAAAAGTGTTTTTTTTCATTTTTATGAATGAATTTGTGAAGCATCTGTTGGTTCAAAGTGCTCACTATGCATCTAGATACCTTCCTTAGGGGGTCTAGTTTCCAAAATGGGGTCATTTGTGGGGGAGCTCCAATGTGGAGACACACGGGGGCCCTCCATACGCGACATGGTGTCCGCTAACAATTTGAATGGAAAATGAGCTCAAATTGTTAGCGGACACCATGTCGCGTTTGGAGGGTCCCTGTGTATCTCCACATTGGAGCTCCCCCACAAGTGACCCCATTTTGGAAACTAGACCCCCTAAGGAACGTATCTAGATGCATAGTGAGCACTTTGAACCCCCATATGCTTCAGAAATTCATCCGTAAAAATGAAAAAGAACTTTTTTTTCCACTAAAAAATTTACGGATCAATTTGTGAAGCATCTGGGGGTTCAAAGTGCTCACTATATACCTAGATATGTTCCTTTGGAGGTCTAGTTTCCAAAATAGGGTCACTTGTGGTGGAGCTCCAATGTGGAGACACACAGGGACCCTCCAAACGCGACATGGTGTCCGCTAACAATTTGAGCTCATTTTCCATTCAAATTGTTAGCGGACACCATGTCGCGTTTGGAGGGTCCCCGTGTGTCTCCACATTGGAGCTCCCCCACAAGTGACCCCATTTTGGAAACTACACCCCAAAGGAACATATCTAGATGCATAGTGAGCACTTTCTACCCCCAGGTGCTTCACAAATTGATCTGTAAAAATGAAAGAAGAAAATTTGTGTGGAAAAAAAAAGTGCTTTTTCATTTTTATTGATGAATTTGTGAAGCATCTGGGGGTTCAAAGTGCTCACTATGCATCTAGATATGTTCCTTAGGGGGTCTAGTTTCCGAAATGGGGTCACTTGTGGCGGAGCTCCAATGTGGAGACACACCGGGAACCTCCAAACGCGACATGGTGTCCGCTAATAATTTGAATGGAAAATTAGCTCAATTTGTTAGCGGACACCATGTCGCATTTGGAGGGTCCCCGTGTGTCTCCACATTGGAGCTCCCTCACAAGTGACCCCATTTTGAAAACTAGACCCCCAAGGAATGTATCTTTATGCATAGTGAGCACTTTGAACCCCCAGGTGCTTCAGAAATTCATCCGTAAAAATGAAAAAGCACTTTTTTTCCACAAATAATTTCTTTTTTCATTATTACGGATCAATTTGTGAAGCATCTGGGGGTTCAAAGTGCTCACTATGCATCTAGATATAATCCTTTGGGGGTCTAGTTTCCAAAATGGGGTCACTTGTGGGGGAGCTCCAATGTGGAGACACACAGGGGCTCTCCATACGCAACATGGTGTCCACTAACAATTGGAATTGTTAGCGGACACCTTGTAGGATATGAAGAGCCCCTGTGTGCCTAAACATTGGAGCTCCCCCACAAGTGACCCCATTTTGGAAACTAGACCACCCAAGGAACATATCTAGATGCATAGTGAGCACTTTGAACCCCAGGTGCTTCACAAATTGATCCGTAAAAATGAAAAAAGAAACTTTTTGTGGAAAAAAACGTGCTTTTTCATTTTTATGGATGAATTTCTGAAGCACCTGGGGGTTCAAAGTGATCACTATGCATCTAGATACGTTCCTTCGGGGGTCTAGTTTCCAAAATGGGGTCACTTGTGGGGGAGCTCCAATGTTCAGGCACACAGGGAGGGGCTCTCCATACCCGACATGGTTTCCGCTAACAATTGGAGCTAATTTTTTATTGAAATTGTTAGCGGACACCATGTCGCATATGGAGAACCCGTGTGCCACCAGCACAAGGGCAACTGGTAGAGTTGGGGTACAGCACCAGAAAATGCCGCCTCTAATGAATGCGCTATTTTCTTGGGTGGCTGTGGGTCGAAATTTGCAGCGTGGGGGACCCACAACATTTGAGTCTCTCCACTCTGAGGATTCCAGTCAGCCAGCTACCAAGTTGTACATGGCTGGCTACAAATACAGCGAAGGCTTTTTTTTATTTCTAGAACTAATTCTAGAAAAAAAAAATGACGTAGGGCTCCGCCATATTTTTGGTCCAGCCAGGTACAACTTGGCAGCTACAGACTGCCAGCAACCCCCAGCTGCCTCGTTGTACCTGGCTGCAACCAAAAATACAGCAATGCCCATTTTTTTTTTATTTCTAGAACTAATTCTAGAAAAAAAATGACGTAGGGCTCCGCCATATTTTTGGTCCAGCCAGGTACAACTTGGCAGCTACAGACTGCCAGCAACCCCCAGCTGCCTCGTTGTACCTGGCTGCAACCAAAAATACAGCGAAGCCCATTTTTTTTTATTTCTAGAACTAATTCTAGAAAAAAAAATGACGTAGGGCTCCGCCATATTTTTGGCCCAGCCAGGTACAACTAGACAGCTGGGGGCTGGAATCCTCAGCATGGAAAGGCCCAAGCGTTCTGGGCCCCCCATGCTGCGAATTGCAGCCCGCAGCCGCCCCAGAAAATGGCGCATTCATTGAAGCGCCATTTTCTGGCGCTGTACCCATGCTCTTCCAGTTGCCCTGGTGCCGGTGGCAAACTGGGTAATAAAGGGGTTAATGCCAGCTTTTTATTGGCAGCTGGCACTAAGCCGAGATTCATAATATTGGGCCAATGTTAGACCCGCCATTAGGAATCTCTGGTAAGTAGTCAATAAATACACACAGAGAAAAATATTTTTATTAGAAAAAAAACACAAACAAATTTCGGACTCCATCTTTATTATAAAAAGATCCGACGTAGTCCACAACGAAGGTCCCACGACGCTCGATCACCTCCGACGTAGTCCACAACGAAGGTCCCACGATCACCATGCAGGGGGATCAGGGATCCCCATGCAGTGGAATGGGGGATCAGGGATCCCCATGCAGGGGGATGGGGGATCAGGGATCCCCATGCAAGGGGATGGGGGATCAGGGATCCCCATGCAGGGGGATGGGGGATCAGGGATCCCCATGCAGGGGGATCAGGGATCCCCATGCAGGGGGATGGGGGATCAGGGATCCCCATGCAGGGGGATCAGGGATCCCCATGCAGGGGGATGGGGGATCAGGGATCCCCATGCAGGGGGATCAGGGATCCCCATGCAGGGGGATGGGGGATCAGGGATCCCCATGCAGGGGGATGGGGGATCAGGGATCCCCATGCAGGGGGATCAGGGATCCCCATGCAGGGGGATGGGGGAGGTCTTACCAGACGTCGGGTGAGAGCGGCGGTCGCAGGCAGGAGGACGGAAGCGGGAGGCGGCGGCGGCAGGAGGACGCAAGCGGGAGGCGGCGGCGGCAGGAGGACGCAAGCGGGAGGCGGCGGCGGCAGGAGGCGGTGAGTACCGGTCACCGGCGGGGGGGCCCAGAAACAGCAGGGGACGGGGGATAGCGGGGGGGGGGGGGGGGGGGCGGGCAGATGACACAGCGGGGGACAGGGGGATGAGCCGGGGGGGGCAGACACAGCTGGGGGACAGGGGGATGAGCGGGGGGGCAGGCACGGCAGGGGACAGGGGATGAGCGGGGGGCAGGCACAGTGGGGTACAGGGGGATGAGCGGGGAGGGCAGACACAGTGGGGGACAGGGGGATGAGGGGGGGAAGTGATGCACATAATAGGGCACAAGCAGGGGATGATTGCAGGAGCCGGGCACAGCTGACAGCCCGGCTCCTGCAGAGATCATGCAGGGAAGTGCTGACATTCAGCACTTTCCTGCGCGATTTTGATGTGATCGGTCGGTCAGATTGACTGACCGATCACATCGCTCTGAGTGTGGGGACCTCTAACAGGGGTCCCCACACCTCTGCCCCTGACCCTTGGCTGTCACTGACAGCTTTTAGATTTGAGCTGTCACTGTTCGTTTAGGAGCAGTGACAGTTCAAAGCCATGACGAGTATACTCGTCATGATGCGGGAACTGACATCTTTTCATGACGAGTATACTCGTCATTGGTCGTAAAGAGGTTAACATTGATTGCATTTGCTAAGGGGTACGTCACACACAGCAATATCGCTAGCGATATCGCTGAAATCAGCGACCTTGCCAGCGATATCGCTGTGTGTGACATGTAGCAGCGATCAGGCCCCTGCTGTGCGGTCGCTGATCGCTGCACATCCTTCAGGACCATTTTTTGGTCCTTGGTCTCCCGCTGGTCAGCACGCATCGCTTGTGTGACAGCGAGAGACCAGCGATCAGAGACCTCACAGGCTGGTAACCAAGGTAAACACCAGGTAGCTAAGCAGCGCACGCTGCCTAGATACTCAGAGTTTTGTCATGGTTACCAGTGCTAAGTGGGAGGATGCTGGTAACCATGATAAACAGTGGGTATCTAGGCAGCGCCCGCTGCCTGGATACCTGGTGTTTACCATGGTTACAGGCTGCGCTAAGTGGAAGGACGCTGGTAACTATGGTTACCAGCTTCCTCCCGCTTACCCAGCGATGTGGAGGTCAATAGAGGGCGATTGTGCAGTATCTGGAAATGACCACTATTACCAGGACTGTGTATAATATTTCCTCCAATAGCAAGTGAAGTTATCTGGAAACCTGCTTGTTTCATAAGGAGACAAAACCTCCTCTCATACGCAAAATACTAAGGGTATCCTAATCCTAGGTTTTCAAGTTCACATGTGTGTCTGTTTGCTTTGCATTGCACCAGCACCAGGGGTGCTCCTACACCTGCACCCAGACATCACCTCTACAGGAGTGCCTCCAGGGGGCTATTAACCATCTCCATAAATACATTAGGGACCGTTCTGATAAGGGTCACCTTGGCATTGGTAGAACAGCTTCCGTACATTTTTTGTAAAAAACATATCAACTAAGTACCCTGTTATTGACACTGTTTTGCATTTGCTTTTTACTTTTACCTATATAGCAGAGTATTTTTAGATGTTTTTTATACTGTCTTTTTTCTCCATAAGTGTAACCTCCCGCTTCTACCGGATATTGTGGACATGACAGAAGTGTTTGGCAGTCTAGCAACCCACTTCAGCTACCGTGACATTACATCTACTGACGGTGGAACTATGTATCCCAGCTGGGCCATATGCAACATCTGACGCCTCCCCTGTGGTTAACAACACAGTCTTATAGAGTGAATAAGAGTAGCAGTGAATACTCTACTAATAAAGTAAAACTAGGACCTCAAAACTAGGACTAGGACCTCAACGCTTTCTTATTCAGATTCTCACGCCCACACATGCACATTAGAAGCATATATAGTTGAGAGGGCTTGATGAGATGCTGTGCCATCCACTATATGGTGCTGCACTTCCATTGTAAAATAGTTACAGAAATAAAAGGTTATTGAATAGATACTGACTTGTTATGTTGTCAGTGTCTATCGAAAACATGTAAACACATGTATCACATAGAATTACAGTTTAAATATTTTAATAAAAGTTGCTTTTTGCTGATAATCACTCTTTAAACTAAAGAATGATAGTTGTTTCACACAAATATCCCATGGTGATGGCGCTCAATTCCAATTACCTGACCGCTGTAGACCAGCAACAATCTGACGACATCCAGATGGTGCAGTTGTCTCTTCCAAAACTGGTGCCAACCCCCAGAGCATCCCATGCTGGACTGGCAAAAGACTATGCCCTATTTGTTATTTTATAATAGCCCCTGCCTAATAACATATTAACACTGAATCTTTTTAATACATTATCTAAATCACAGTTTCTCAACCTTTTTTCAGCTGGGGCCTCAATAATCAGGGCATGGTAATACTAGGTATTTGACTCTAATTTCTGTTCCTTTGTTCCCTTAATTACTGTTTATAGTTCGTTATTCATTTTTATATGATGTTAAAATATATGTTCATAAGATTAAATAAAATGAAAAATGCCTAGGTTCCACTATTCCTTATAGTCAAGTCCAACATTTTCTTGAGTTACCTTGAAAAAGAATCAGGCATGCGTCACCAGTGGGGCTCCTCTGTTTGGGAAGAATTGAGGTAAAGCATGTTTTTGCACTGGCATGTGGACATGTAGAACAGACTAATGAATGGTGAACACAGAATATATTTAGTGATACAGTAGTCACATTTTATTTATTTCTGATAATAGCAAGCACACCGACATGTATTCATATAATATCTTTATATAATGATTGATTTCTCTTCAGCTCTTCTTTATGAAGCAGGTATTTCATTTTTTCTTAGCATTGATGTTTTTACATATCCAGTTCATTCCATCCTGAAAACATAGAAACAGAAGGTTAGTATTTATTCATTCATTAAATAACAATAGTATAGTATGAATACATTTTTCATTAGTAAATACTGCTTGAGTGATTATTGTTTTCTCCTATTTGCTAATTTAAAGGGATATTCCCACAATTGTCATATTGTCATTTTCAAATCATGGGTTGTCAACTAGGATAGGCTACGTTCCCATGATTAGGATCAGTTGAGGTAGGTGCAGGTACAAATTACATACATGTTTGGTGTGTTTCCTATTTGTAAATGCACAAAAAGCGCATTTGTGTCTTTTACCTGCACATTTTCTGCATCTAGTGAAACTGTATGGGAAAAGCTGAGCATTTCTGCAAGAGATAGTGACATGATGCTAATTGAAAAATGCACTGCATACGCAACATAAAAAGAGAAACACAGTAGACATAAGAATTCTATTAATCCCGTTCACTTTTCTTGTACTGTAAAATGCAGCGTTTTGGACACAATGAAAATACTCTGGTCCAGAACGCATGTAAACATTGATCATGGGAAAGTACCTATAGACTTCATTCACACTGTGTTTTTGGTGTGCTTTTTCTCATCAGGTTTTGTAGCCAAAATCAGGGTGGGTTATAAATACAGAAGTGTATGGCAAAACATTATGGTGAACACTGTCTGCTTATTCTTCTTGACCTCTCTGCAGCCTTTGACACTGTTGACCACCATCTCCTACTCTCCATGCTGCACTCCATCGGCATCAAGGATACTGCTCTCCCCTGGTTCTCGTCCTATCTTTCTTACCGCTCTTCCAGTATATAATTTGCTGGCTCCAATTTCTCTCCTTTTCCTCTCTCTATTGGGGTCCCTCAGGGTTCGGTCCTCTTCTCTTCTCTCTCTACACAGCCCCGATTGGACAGATCATCAGCAGATTTGGCTTCCAGTAATATCTTTATGCTGATGACACACAATTATACATTTCTTCACCTTACCTCCACTGTATTACAGAACGCCAATGACTGTCTAACTGCAGTTTCCAACATCATGTCCGCTCTCTATCAAAAACTCAACCTTTACAAAACTGAACTTCTGCTCCCATCCTCCCCAATCTCCCTAAATCAGACATCTTGCTCTCAGTGTGCGGCACCACGATAACGCCTAGGCAGCAGGCTCGCTGTCTGGGTGTTATGTTTTACACTGATCTCTTCTTCACCTCCTATATACAATCTCTGATCTGCTTGCACATGAAGAATATCTCTAGAATCCGCCCCTTTCTCACCATGGACACAACAAAAACCCTAAAGGTACCTTTACACACGGCAACTTTTCTATGAATTTCACTGGCAACTTACTGGTTGCAGTGAAATCATGGAGACATTGTTCCATTTGTACACTGCAACAAGATAGAACAATGTGTCCATGATTTCACTGCAACCAGTAAGTTGCCAGTGAAATTCCTAGAAAAGTTGCTGCGTGTAAAGGTACCCTAACCGTGGCCCTGATCCACTCCCGCCTTGATTATTGTAATTCCCTATTAATTGGCCTCCCCCTCCGTAGACTTTCCCCTCTCCAGTCCATTCTCAAGGCAGCAGCAAGGGTCACCTATCTGGCTAACTGTTCTGTCCTCACTAAATGGGTTGGGGGCTCATGTAGCTATACAGGCAGATAAACCGCTGCACTATGGTCCAATAAGGAAATTGTGGTTGAATCTGTGCCTTTATTGAACATAACAGTACATTGGTGCGGTAAAACTAGAATACCAGGAGAATGCAAACAATCAGTGGATGGTACAGCAGAATACACATTATATACGGTTATACAATATGCATAAATGTTTACAAACTAGTAACTGATCTTAGGGAACTACTGACTAAACTAGGCTCACATTAAAACAGAAAACGGCTACAGAAAGCATGACTACATACCAGCAATGCAATGTTGTGGGGACAGTAGTAGAGATGTCTTCTCTTGGATGCAAGAGTGAAGGGAATGGAGGGCTGAGCTACCAGAATGCATTGCGAGGGGGAGGAGAATCAGATATAGAAATGAAAATAAAACTACAAACATGGCATTGGCCGCTAGAGGGAGCCAAAGCATTACAAATGAAAGGTCTCCTACCTCACTGGAATGTACAATTAAGATTTCTACACTCTACTATTGAATGTCTATATGATATTATTATTATTACAGAGATCAGTAAATAAAACAGATTAAATGCCAGGAGGCAGAACACTAAATGTTACTCAGATGCTTCCGCTCTGTGCCAGTCATTACACTGACTGCCCATACATTATAGGATCCAATTCTAATTGTTTGTTCTCAACCACAAAGCTCTGCACAGCACGGCACCTTCATACATCTCCTCACTCATCCCTATCACTTCTCTCTACGTTCTACAAGCAACAATCAACTAATATCTGCACTAATCCGAACCTCCCATTCCAGCTTGAAGACTTCTCCCGAGCTGTGCCAATTCTCTGAAATGCTCTACCCCAAGAAATTAGGAGAATACACAACTTATACAGTTTTAGGCCCAGGGATCTTTGGGTATCTGTGCCCTTTTACTGTAAGATGATGTCACTAGTGGCCTCCCCGTAACCTGGGGTCACCTGGTGAAAAGGGAAAAATAACAATAAAAAGAATAAAGAAAGTTTTGTGACGCCACCTGTGGATTTTGGTGAAGGCACGAGCACTGCTTCAGACCTACGGGGATGATGGACGAGCAGCTTGGGTAGTAGAGCTCCCCACAGGTGAGAGGGGGTCCCCAGGGCAATGGTAAGGTGACGGAGATTTGCACAGTCTCTAGGCTGACGGGTTCAGGGATGGACAAACTGACACACACACTGTGGATCGTTTCTGTACCTTTACTGATTGTTTTACAGGCACGGTCCAGGGTACATTCCAGGTGGTCGGAAGGGCACTTCTGGAGTTCCACAGTGAGTGATG